>APFE030171367.1:37257-49019 GCA_000404065.3 Pinus taeda
ACGAGTTGGAGAGGCCAATTGCTCGGCAATATTTTCATATTTTACGAGTCAGATGAAAAGAGCTTAAAGGAGACTCGTTTTTTGAGGAATGAGTGATGTTTTCGGATAGCAGTTGGTTCCAGGTAAGGTTTGGAACTTTTCAATCATGACAGTGTAAAGAGGATGGCTAATAGAGTCACTTATCGCAGTTGTTCCTCAAAAGGGGTAAACAATCAAATGGAGGCGTATTATCGGCTAAAAAGAGTGGAGGTGATGGTAAGAACATGACCAAGGCTTAAAAGCTGATGATTATACGATTGCAATGGTTATTTACCGATGGATAGGTTCATTTTTTAATGAGCTTAAACTCTGGAGGAACATTTTCTCATCACTAGGTTTATTTTTTAATGAGCTTGAACTTCACATAAAATTGCTCATTTTCGGTTTCATGTTTACACAAGCTTAAAATGAAAAACTATGCTGGTTATAAGTTCGCATGCCCCTACCATAATGACGCAAATCGAGATGCATGCCCCCCAAGCTTCATTGCATTCAATGCAATGGTTGGAATGAAGGTTTACTTTCGAGATATTTGAAAGACTCGACTTGGATTTTACGAGATCGTAATCAAAGACTCGATTTGGAAAGGGAGTTGTTTCATTTTTTAATGAGGTTGACACATGATAGGAACCATCCTCAGAGCGCACATTAATGATGATTTTATTAGGGATTCCTTTAGAGAATCAAAGGAAGCTTGTGCAACCTGATCCCAGTTGAAGGGCACTTCTTTTTTCAAAAGACGCGTATAACCTTTAGCAAATTCGGCGTAATTTGGAATGAGCCTCCTCAGAAATTTTGCTTTCCCGTAGGTTTTCGGAATCTGAATCAAATTTGAAGGTGGAGGCATATCGATGATTGCCTGAACCTTACATGGGTTGAGACAAATCCCGTCCTTTGAAATCACAAAGCTAAGTAAACAACTAGAACCTACACAAAACACACACTTGTGAGGATTGAGTCGTATCTTGTAATGCCGGCAATGTAGAAATATAGCTCTCAAATGTTGCAGATGATCGGTCTGCTTTCACGAGTGAGCCTTAAGATCATCAAGATATGGTTGAATGATGTTCTTGATGTCATGGAAGCCATAATTCATTGCCCTTTGAAAAGTTTCCCCTGCGTTCTTTAAACCAAAAGGTAGCTTACGGTACGCGAATATGCCCAACAGACAAATAAATGCAGTCTTCGACTGGTCCTGTGGGTGGATATTTATTTGATTATACCCGGAAAATCCATCCATAAATGAAAATATTTTTCATCCAGCACATTCATCAATTATCTGGTCAATGAAGGGTGTAGGGTAGTTGTCCTTTGGACAAGCTTGATTTACATCTCTGTAATCGACGCACACTCTAATTGTTCCTTGCTTTTTAATCACATGAACAATATTCGATACCCAATCAGTTAGAGGAACTGGGTAAATGAAACCAGCATGTAAAAGTTTTTCAATTTATACCTTAATGACAACGGCTTTCTTCGGGTGCACCTGCCGAAGCCATTGTCATACCAATTTGACATCTGGATACATCTTGATTTCATGTTCAACTATGCTCGAGTCAATGCCTGGCATTTCTTCACATGACCATGCAAAGACATCTCTAAACTCGCGAAAGAGAGAATAATATACTTCCAGTTCTGATGAAGAACAAGATTTGCCGACATGAATATTCTCTACAACATCTGGTTTGATCGAGATATTTATGGTGATAGTTTTTTCAATATTGGACAAATTTCACTTGGAATCCACCGTATTTACAGTGTTTGATAGGAAATAAAAAACTGAAGGATGATTAAGGTCGCTGGAACAATCTTTTTTGTAATCCGGAAGATGGGAACGATGGTGGTAATCTTCCCATGGTGCCTCTCCTATCATCACTGATTGAACAATTCCTTCATCTGTAGAATGTACATGCGACCAAGGATCTAAAGAGGTACCATATTCCTTAGACCTATCTACCCAAACGCTCAATGAGCATTGATTTAGGTGTGCCACTGAGGCCGAGAACATTGATTGCTACAATATTTCTATGGGGCTTGGAGGCAATATCTACCGATGATCCATGCTAACATCATGTTCAAAAATCCTCTAAATAGAAGATACCATATTGTAGGTTCCCACCATGGCCACCTCCGCCAGATTGTTTGAAGGCGGTAGGGAAAACGTACCCATCAATGTAGGGTCTTTTAGTAGGCCTACTCCGATATTTTGAAGCGATTGAGAGATTTCGTGGATCATCGGGATGCTTTCCGTAACTTGTGAACTGTTGGGGAGAAAGGTTTGTTGGTCGACAATTGTAATTCCTCTTTGAAAAGGAAATGCAATATTTTTGAAGTATGTTGACACAACAGTGGACATAGCATAAATCCAGGGCTTTCCCAGTAGGATGTTGTAATCGAGGTTTCCATCGATAACTTCAACATCAATTTCTACCGTTTTGCCTCCCAGTTCAACTTACAAGTTACTTAAAATCCTGTATGGGGTGTATGTCCGTCCATCAAATGCTTTTAACATCGTTCACGATCGTGAGAAGGGTGATGAGCTTAAAGTTTTCTAGCAACTCATGACATAATACATGTAGACGCCCCCTCATCAATAATTGTTAGATGAACAGTTTTGTTGAGGGCTTTCAAGTGAATGAGGAAAGCGAGTTGAGTTGGTAACTAAGGTTCATATCCTTTATGATTAAAGGCGACAAGATTGGAATCTGCTGGGTCAATCCCACCTATTGCTGATAATAGAGCCTGCTTTTGGGAGAGGCAATTTTGCAGTACTTCGAGTGTCGACATAGCGGACGACGATTGGGCCAGGTCCTCTACTATATTATAATTCTATGCTACTCCGACACAAGGATTAAATGTTGATTTGTGTACTACTCCCTTTGGCAGCTTTATCATTAGTTCAAGAATGATGGGTGGCACAACTTCGGTCGAAGTTGTTGTCGAACTACTAGGTTGTTCAGTGGCTTTGTTGTTCAACAGCTGTGGATTCTCGTAATCTTTATTCCTTGTCGATATCAAAGCATAATTTTGCTGTTTCGAAATGGACAACATAAGCACTTGGGATGGGGAAGCATTGTCGCTAGCAACCAGATTGGTTTCTGGGTTTGGAAATGGGTCAGTCAATACCGTTGCTTTTTTTGAGTTCTTAAATAATTTCTTAATCTTAGCTTGATGCGGACAATTTCTCGTCCAATGATCTTCATCACATATGAGACATGGATGACTAGGTTGCTTTTGCCCAGAAGGGTTTTCATAAGATTTTTCAGGAGACGAATCATCATGTTTCTTCTTTTTTCCTTTATTTTTCTTCTCTCCCCCTGGTTGCTTTGGTTCTTTGCCTTTGTCGGTCGACACGGCATTAACCTCTGAGGCAAGAAGTTATTGATTTTCATTTTGACCGGAAACCATCCGAGCTTTCTTAGATGTAGCCTTTGCGCTTTTCATGCTTGTTGTACCTATCACGCCACGCTAGTATGAGAGTATTTGTTTGATTTAGGAGGAGGAGGAATGGAAAAATCTGGTCTAGGAGCATCAGGGATTTTGTCATAGAGCATGCCAGACTGAGTATAGATCAAGTCTAGATTTTGTGCACGAGCGATGACTTGCTCTTCAATGACAACCCCCCCTTTAGCCACATCTTCTATAATAGAAGGTAACAATGACTTAATAAACCATTCAGCTAGCAGCTAATGAGGAACATATGTTTTCACCATTCGACAATGACATCGCCACTCATGAATATAATCAGATATGTTTGTGGCTGTCATTTGCTTAAAATTGGTAAGAAGCTCCTTTCCTGTTTCATACCTTATTGGTAATTGAAAATGGGTTAAAAAGGTGGTGGTAAGGGTGCTGAAGTTATCAAATGAAGCTCTAGGCAATTCGATGTACCATTTTGCTGCCAAACCAATTAACGTTCGCTGAAAAAGGCAAAGCCTAATCAAATCATCATTGAGAGTGTTGGACAAACACCACAGATGAAAGGTCATCACGTGATTTGACGGATCTTCACCCAGATTTCCATTGAATTTAGGAATATCTGACGGAAGTTTATGAGGAATCGCGGCCACCAAGGGGCATAAGCAATTGGATCATTTTTTAGCTGATTTAGATTTGGTAATTCTAAAGTTGCTACGAAAGGCAACTGTTGATTCAGGTTTGGCGAAGCATACCCAGGATAAGATGGGATTGCCTGAGCAATGGGTCTTTTCATACCAGCATAATGTATTTGATGCTGATAAATTTGATAAGGTTATGGGCATAACCATTATGATATGATTGATAGTGACCATTTTGAATATATGGCTGCCCATTACCCACAAAACTTTGTTGCTCAGGTCCTCGGTAAGCTTGTTGGAATTATGGTCGTTGATATTGCACTAGCCATGGTTGTGAAGCCATTTACTGTTTTCCAATACTGGATGTTTGACCAAGATGAGGGGTGATAGTACTAGTTTGAGCCTAAGTCGCTCCAGTTAAGGAGCCACTAATCAGAGATTGTGGTTGTGTCGCGGAGACAAGAGGCTGTTGTATTACCACCTGAGAGACTTGAGGTTGACATACAACAGGCAACACTTGTACTTGCGATACCGTCATGATAGCCAAAGTAGTGGGGATATTAGACATAGGTAGATTTGATTGCATTGAATATACAACTCTTGGCTATTGAGGTAGTATTGGCACCCAACCACTGAATGTGATTCCATCTTGACCCGAATTCTGTTGTGAACTCTCATATGGTTTTTCTCCCAGAGGGAACAATGAAAGGGTATACTACCCCCCATATGGCAACAATCTAGTGTTGAAAGGAAAGATTGGCCTCTGGAGACTGGACTGCCTAAATTGATACTGTTGCGAAGGATCAATTTGCTGAGACTCAACATAAGAAATTCCAGATATTATTCCGGACGAACAAACGGGAACAGACCATATTGTCGAAATAGTCCCTGGGTGGACTTCATCTAGCGGTTGAGAGCTAGTTGGGACAGATGGTATACTAGCGAACATTGTCAGAGTGGCGGCAAGAGGTTCTGTTGCTGCTGTGTCAGATGACACAGTCCTAGATGTCGATGGTTGTTTAGACATATCGAGTCTATCCAAAAGATTTCCTAGCGATTCTACAGGAACTTGCAATGAAGGATGACTAACTTTTGTTGTAGAAGGATATAGGTGGATCCCAGTTCCAAAATGCAATGGGGCATTGGATTGAAGATCCTCCATAATCTCTTCTATAACAATCAGTCCAGGTGGAAGAGGTAGACCGTCAGGTCTGTAAAATATTTCTGGTGTCGAAGAAGGTGTAGACTCTACAGCGATAGATGTTGGAGGGGTGACACCTTCTGAATCAGCCCTAGATGGAGCTAGTTCAGGAATAGAAGTGTTTATCATTACACTAGGATCAGTTCTAATGCCCTCTTGTAACTGCGGAACTTCTTCTGTAGAGGCAGGGATACCAGAAATAGTTGGAGTAACTAGAGTCTCTGAGGATGTCAAAACATAAGTTTCAAGCAAACCAGGAGACTTTGACCTAGTTAAATGAGTTTGCTCAGCTCAAAATGGTTTCATTTCTGGAGTCAAAGATGGTTGACTCATTAGTCTCCATGAACAACGGGGTTTTGATTGAATTTCTTCCACGGTTGCGGATTACTTGATTAACTCAAAATAAAAAGGGGAAAATGTTATTCTGAATTAAATGATTTTATGATGCTTTGACACAACCTGCTTTTTCAATTTTTAAGAGTTGAGAAAAAGCTAAAGATGACTCTAGTCGCCTTCAATTTTTAATGAGCCGGAAGTGACAAGTGCTCAGATGGACCTTTTTTTTTTAAGAGTCTAAAAAGGACCGAAAGTGACTACTCTGGAAATCTAGACAGAGGGATTACCAAACCAATCACAAAACTGCAAAATACTTTTTATTGTACGACAGCTGATCTTCCCAAATGTTGTTTTCAGTGCATTGTGATCGATAGGGTGGCAAACACGGCTTCCTAAGGATAAAGGATATAGCCTATTGTGGTCTCCCAAGATATACTCGACGGTACGTGAGAGCACAAGTCCGTACTGTCACTTGTCGTCTCAAAGAGGAGGAATCACCCAACCTATGATGAAAGCGATAGTTACCAGGCTTTACGACGTCGGAATACATCTCTAGCCTAGACTTCTAAATGTTGTGCGTTAGATTCCAAAGCTTTTTTATGTTCATTGAAATTTATTTTACAGTTGATATTTCTTAAGAAGTTTTCCTTTAAGGTTCACCGCGTGATGTAGATATACAATTCCTAAATATGCAATCTAAGATGATAAACAGTCGTTTATTTCTCTTTTTGCAATAAAAATCCTAGCTATTAAGGAAAGAGAAGCGAAATTCTTTCAACATAGAGCAGAGAGCACACACTAAGATGCACTGTCTTAAATCAATTTCCACAAGCAGTCTAAATGCAAATGCACATGCATGTATTTGTTTTCCGCTTTCTTAATGTGTGAATGACAAAAAGAATGCTAAGTACAAATTTGAACTATCTTGCTTTCAAAGCGAGTGTACTAACAATTTTCTTTTCAAAAAACAAAAGCAATACTAAGACGACACTTTGCGATTTTGAATTGAAAACTGCTTTTGACACTTGAAATACTATTAATTCAAATCAAATACAAAAGAAAAAGTGT
Organism: Pinus taeda; assembly: GCA_000404065.3. Taxonomy (NCBI): domain Eukaryota; kingdom Viridiplantae; phylum Streptophyta; class Pinopsida; order Pinales; family Pinaceae; genus Pinus; species Pinus taeda. The sequence continues at coordinate 43,960 of APFE030171367.1, forward strand.
AATCAACTATCAAAAAGAGGAGGATTCTTTTCTTTGATTGAAAACGACACTTGTGACACTTTCAAATCGGAAGACAATAGTTCGATTAAGCTATTGTTTGCAAAGGAGAATTGTAAATGGTGAAAAATACATAAAAGCATTCACAATTATTTATACAATGGAGGCTGAATAATGCAAAGGAAAGGAGTTTCAACAATGATATACTGATCACAGACAGCAAAACTACTGAATAAAGCTGAAGACAATGAAGAAAAACCAAAATCTGGAGGCAGAAACAACCTTATCTGATCATCGCACCTGTAACATAGGGAAACAGGGATGCATCTCACCTACAGCACATGGGAGGTGCGATGCATCCAGACTGCCAATGAGAGACAGTGCGATGGTCCAGGGACGAGACTGGCCTTGGTTTTTTCTCACAGTTTTCAGCTTAGTTTAGGGATTTAGGCTGAGCTAATGATAGTCAGTGAATACAAAGCATAGGGGCTGATCTAATGAGGTTACTTGAGCTACCACCAGGGCAATTAGGATGTTTGCAAGTCAGATGTTTAATTCATAAACTAACCTGGAGATTGACTGAAGCAATGTTTATCTACTTTGTAGTTGCATAGCAAAAGCAGTTCAAAGGCTAGCTGGCTTAACTTCAGACTCCGTCTGTAGTTTATAAAGTAAACAAAATAGAAACAAGCAAACAAGCTATTCGCTCCCTAACAAGCTATTCACTCCCTAGCGGAGTCACCATTTTGTTATCAGGAAAAGTAGTGTTCATTCAGAGCTGCTAGTCCCACTAAGATGGGTAGATATCTTAGAAACAAACAAAATAAAGTCACTTGTGTTTTTCTTTATGAGATATAGATGAGAGAGAAGCAGAGAGTACCAACCTCAATATTTCGCTTGGCTCCTTGCTTGTTTCCTCTCCCCTTTGACAGATCTTTGCCACTCCTTCCTTGTCCCGCTTCAAAGAACACCTGTAAAGTCAAAGTATCATAATACCATCAAAGCATAAAGATCTATAATCATAAACAATATAGGATTAGATATATATTAACCATACAAATGCATATATCAATACAAGATTCAGAGATATACAAGAATATGGAGGAAAATTCAAATAACTTTATTGATAGAAGTAGTAGAAGAGAGGATTACAACCCATTGATCTGACCCAGCACCATCCTCCCAGAATGAAAGCCCTCTTCACCTCATGAGAAGCTAGATCACCCAAAACTATGATGTTCCACAGAGAAACCAACAACACTTCTTTACAAGATACAAAATTCCAACCTCTAGATCTCTAAGATGAGGGATCCATATATAGATGTTGCAGGTGGGTGAGTCAACTTCTAGGATTTTGATTAGTGTCATCTCTCTGATATTTCTTGGTTCCACTTGGAGATTTCATGATCTCTTACTCATCCCTGGGTCAATTCAGAGAGGCAAGTGTCAAATGCGCAGTTTCTAGAAGATTCTCTGGGTTTCCACCTAGCCAATTGCCTCTGCCATTTGTCTGCTCTCGCTCATCGTACCCTACGGAAGGGCTTTTCAGTATGCATCGCACTTTTTGCATGTGGTAGGTGAGATGCATCGCACCCTTAGCACTGAGCAGTCTGTATGGTCCTGTTTTGACCAGTTCTGAGTCGTTTTTTAGGGAGAACTTCTGGGAGATGATGTAATCAGCTGAACTTTCTCCTTTAGGGTATGAAACAACACTTTTATGGGCTTAGAAACCCTTGGTTTATGGACATATGAGTTTGGGGTTGCAGTGCCCAAATATGTCTATAACATACCCTAAGAGTAGTGTTTCCATATTATTCTCCTATGTTGTTTACTTTATTACATCACCCAAACTTGTATGTTCTCACGAGACCTTATCCGAACTTAAACAGGAATGCAAAAAATTATAGATGTAACCATAAAGACAGAGATGCAACAGAAATAACACTTCATTTCATTAATATCAAATACTGAAATATGCTTACAAACAAAATGGAAATAAGACTAGCTCATGTGACGGTAGGTTATCTCTAAGAAGGGATGTGGTGCTACATGCCTATGAACTATGTTATAAATAGGCTTAGAGGCCTATTTATTATTGATAAATAATGGAAAACCATAAACATCCAAAAATCTAACCCTAGGAGATGAAGCACCAAAACTATGGGCCCCGTTTCGGTAAATTGGTACATCAACTTCCTAGGGTCATAATTTTGGCATACGGTGTCTGTTTGACGTGAACGATACCTCATTAAAAATATCTATTTGAGAACTACAAATTCCGAGTGGCCAACATCAATTAATGAACCATGTTGGCCCCGATTTTCCCAAAAAATATCATCTAGGGCCTCAAAACAGCTCCAGAAGTTCAGGACCCAAAAAAAATGCCAAAAATACTAACCTATGCTACAATTAGGAAAACTGAAAAACTGAAAGAGATAGTGGTGGGGGTCCAAGTGGAATAAGAGGGTGGCCACCAACATCCACTTGGATCAAGACTTGTTTTGTATTATCCTGGTTAGTTGGAGTATTATCTTGCTTCTCCCTTTCTTCAATGATTGTTGTTAGGGATAAAGCAGGTGAATTGACGATTAAGTCATGTTGGGAGTCTGATCCTTTTACTTGCTATGTTCAATCGATTGACCTTGATCCTATGTCGGTGCTAAATTTCCATTTAAACTAATTTTGGTTGAATCAATTGTCAAGTCAATGTTGGGAGTCAGAGCCTTTTTCTTTCTATGTCGAACTAACTAACCTTACTCCTACATCAGTGCTAAATTTCCATTTAATTTAATTTTATTTTCGGTTAACTGTGGAAGCTCCTTTTCTTAATAGTTTCAATAAATATTTCTTTTTCCTGGCCCAAGGACTACAAAATATCTGGTCCTATGGATGAAGTTAGGAATTTCTGCAACTTCCTAGGCTTCTTGGATGACTTACCCTTTTCTTGTTTTCTCTTGATAAATTCTTAGACGATTTGATATAGCTTCTAATGTTGATGCATGTCATCTATTAGGATTACCACCAAAATGTCTAGCCAGTTTATAGAAGAAGTTGATGTTTGAGTTAGAGTAGGACTTCATGGTTCTTTGATTGATGTAGAAAATCCTTGTAGATTTAAACTGCAGATTGTAATATGCTAAAACAATTAACTTGAATCTACTCTACTCATCAGCAGAAATGTTAGGTTGGGGTCTCTGGGGTTAGTTTTGGGGCAAAATCCCATGTTTTGATGTAAAAAGATGTAAATTCTCCATGAATTGTGGATGCAGAGCGCAGAGTTAGTCAAGAGTCAAAACGGGTTTTAAGCCTTGTTTATGTAAACTTCAGTCAGTTTTTGGAGATCTACCCATGGTCTGCGGACCATGGGATTTTATAAATAGGTGTGTCTTAGAGAGTCTAAGGCTGATCAATGTCTTTTGTTTATGGGTGCAATGGAAGGAGTTTAGAGAGTTAATGCAGGAAAGTAAGTATTAGAGGGAGGAAAGGTTCTATAGTTGAGTGCATAGAGGCCTAGAGTAGTGTCTGTAGTTGAGTGCATGGACCCTTGCAACTGAGTGCATACGAAAGTATTGAGTCTGAAAATTTATACTGAAGATCAATAAAGAAGGCTGTTGCAGAAATTCCTATGTTTTATCTCTATACTTCTGTTATTTATGATTGTGATATATGTTGTAATGAATGATGTATTTATGAAATAATGATGTATTGATGCACAAATTTACTAGATTCATCTTATTAACTGAACACAATTAATGTTAAGTGATTAGGCGAAGAATATACAACCTTATGGTAAGTTTATTACGCACTAAAGAAAGTCTGTGTGGATTCCAATATAATATTAGTCAATGGTGCACGTAAGTAGATAATTAAGTTGTTAAAGGTCTACGAAATCCAATCGTAGACCTTGACGGAGGTCTAGCGGCTGATTGAGGGAAACTATAGTGCTAAGCCTTAAGGGCTTAGAGATCCGCGTGAAGATAGATCTAGGTCATAAAAATACATCACATTGATCTCTTGATGTAGAAACTTGGTTCCAGCATCCCCCCATTCTACTTTGGGTGAGACTTCAGTCCACGCTACAAAGGTTGATGCCAAAAGGGCCAATAGTCTAGGGTTTTGTTTAGCGAAACTAACTTTGAACCTGGTTCAAGACCCACTAAGTCAACAAATGGTTCTGTTGTCAGGACCAGGATTTGCATAAAGAGATGTGTGATGTTGCATCACTGGAATTTGACCAAGAAGGAAATTGAGAAGTGGTTGGATAAAAATATCAACGAATTCATGGCACAAGAGAACATAAATCCATGCCTAATGAAAGAGTAGTGGTGGGACAGATATTTGTACACAGAAATATAGGAAATTTTCTTTTTCACCTTCCCAATTGAACTATATGAGTGGATAGCTATATTGGTAGGCGACCAAGGAAGGTGGAGGCTTGACGGTCCAATAGTGTGGACTCTAGAGCTAGTGTGGAGGTTGGAAGCCTCTGAAGATAAGATTGTGCATGCTGTTGACCATTGGCTTGATCGAGTTATAGGAGGATTTGTTGCAGAGTTTGTGATTGACACCTTAGTAAGTTACTTTGATGCTTCTTCAAGGTGTTAGGATTTTCCGACACATAGGAATAGTTAAGTATAACTTGGTCTAGTATAGAGTTAGGTAAAGTGTGTTTCTTTACTATGTACATTTGTAACTTACAATCCGACGGTCATGATATGTAGTGATCCGACGGTTCATTCTCTCCTCGGTATTACCGACACTTGATCCGTGGCTTGACACCCGATTGGTCCATGAATTCTATTTAAAGCGCATGGAGGGTCATTTGTAGGTTAACCGTGCATGAGAGACGCTTATGTAAATTTTCATTCTTTTATTAATAAATTGCCTGTAGTAGCCACGTTGGCGCAGGCCGTGGACTGTTTCCCTCTCTGAGGGTTTTAACCACGTAAAAATACTGGTGTATTGATCTGTGATCTGTTTGTGAGCGGTGTCCTTTTGGTGTTCTGTCTGAGGAACTTACCCTGTAAATTCCTACATGGTATCAGAGCTATTTGAGGGCTGCG
>APFE030171379.1:0-11727 GCA_000404065.3 Pinus taeda
AACTCTCCTAATACAATAACCTATCTCAATTTATTCATAAGTGTTTTCAGTTGGGAGATAATAAGCTTTCATTGAGACCCTACTTTCAGAAAACGGATTTTTTCCTGTTTGCCACGTGTTTTTCAAGGACAGATTCTGAACAGCTAGAGGAATGTTTTAAAAAACCAGGAGATGTTTTTGTTCTAGAAAACATGGGCTACAAAAAAATCCTTCAGTTTCGTAAAATGTGTCATGGATGAAGAGATAAAGGCTCTGCAATTCTCAAGGATCTAAACCTAAAAAACAGGGAAACATATTCCCTAATTTCTAGTGTTCGTCATCAGCAGTTGGTGACCAACTGGGAGGCTTCCAATTCAAATTCGACTTCTTGAGTTTTAGGAGTCAAAAGAAATGGCTTTAAATGCTTAGAATAATTTTGGTTGAATCAAAATAAGGAGTTACACTCCTAGTTGTATTAGGTCACTAGCAACTCCTAGTTTAAACCAACCTAGTTCTAATTAATGGTGTTTTAATGGTTTAGATAGGTGTCACTGATGGAAAATTCGATTTCTCTTGATGAGGGATGATGGAATCCTATTTGTAAATGCTTTATATAGAGCATGAGGTTGAATTAGCAAAGGGTTGGAGACTTTTTGGCTCAGCTGCTGCTCTATGTGTAGACTGTATATTTTTAACCTAATGCAGATTTCTACTTAGACAACTCAAGATTCATGAAGAGCTCTTGTATGTTCTTGTTATGATGGCATTTTCCAATACTTAAATTGTAGTGGTGTTTACTTATGATACTCAGAATTCATCACTGTTGCTCTGACTCCTTTCATATATAAACTTACTATGTTTCACTGTTTTGTATTGTCATTTCTACACTCAAACTCTATAATGCCTTGACTTCCATGCTAGGTAGAATGCTTTGGCTTCACTACTCAGGATTCATGAAGGATTTCTTATATTCAGAATGTGTGTTGTCCTTTCCTTAGTCTGTTTATAGTTTCATAGGTGTACAATCACTCAGAATTCACTGATTGTGCTCTGACTTCCTGTGTGCACTTATGCGCTGTGGTTCCATATGTGTGTTGTGTTCTGAATATTCAAATGTTGAATGCCCTGACTTCATGTTAAGCTGATCTTGTTGTGGTACTGAAACATACTTTGACTCCATAGCCCAATGGTAGCCAGCCTTCATCTTTCAACCTATAAACATATACTATTACAAACCATAGAGTTAGCCATCTATTCAAATCATTAATCAAAATCAATAACCCTTTGAGAGAGCCCTCTCAGGCTAAGGAGGCTAAGCCTTAGTCAAAAGTCTGGTTTGAAATAGTTGTTTGAAATTAACCTGGCCTGCAGCCTTCCAGTGCTTGATTTTGAGATAACAGGTTACTCAATAATGTTGAATGGAAAAATCACATATGATAGATGATTTTCCATTCAAATTCCACCCCGAATAATAAGTATACTTATTCAAAATTAATTATTAATTATGTGATAAAAGACAATATTTTTATGCTAAGAGGCACTCTCTACCATAGTATGGAAGAGATGTTGGAAGGTTATGTTTTGTTATGACTCAATTAAATTACATAAAAATTAAAAATAATAGTCAATTTACTGTTGGTGGTTTTTAGGCTCAAGTTTTGACAACACATGGTTTTTCCAATGATATATATATATATATAATCGGTCCAAATTCATCAAAATATTACATTGGATAATCATGAGGCCAACAACTCTCCTAACCTCACTCTGACTGGATTTATTGTGTAACATCCCAAAGTTAAAAGTTCATGTAATAAAGTTAATAAAGGAAAAATAAGACCAAGGTCATGGAACACGTATTCCAAGTTTAATGTTGGGCAAAGCATCATAGTGGGCTTGACTTTTTGTTTATTATGGCTAAGGGAAATTGGCAAAGGCATACACAAAGGCTTCTAAAAGGAAAAAACATTATTGGCATTTATTTTATGAGAATAAAAGAAAATAGGAGAAAATGGAGGTGCAAGGTCATAGGTTGCATGTTAGGAGGAAATTGAAGGAAAATAGAGGGAAAATGAAGAAATTAGAGGCATCAATAATAAAAATACATCATGATTGTTTTTAGAGAGGAGAAAGGAAGGACAAGGAAAACAAAGGAAAGAAAGGATCAATCAAGGAAGAGTTGGGTCAAGTAGCTTCAACGAGAATACTTGCAGGTAACAGGTTGCATGTATGATTTCCTAGTTGGTTTATGCATGTGTGCATTTGGTTCATTTGTTGTCATTAGCATGGGTTTTGTCTAGTTTGATAATGATTTCAGCCTTGCCTTGCTATTTCTGGATAGTCATGGTGTGATGGGATTCATTCTTAGTTAAGCTTTGGATTTCCTAAAGGTTTTGGATCTAGGTGAGGTGGTTTTAGGAAAATCCCAAGGGTTGGGGGTGGAGATGGTTTCTCTGGGGAGCCCTTGACAGGTGGGTGGAGATAAGAAAATTTCTCAAGGGATGGCGAAGGAATACTGAGGCATCCAAGCTTGATTTTGTTTTGTGATCTCGGGACCGATTTAGGTGAGATCACAGTAGTGTGAGGCTAGAGGTGGTTTAACCTATGGCTTCCCTTGGTTGTTTATGGATTGGCTTATACCATGAGACCCCATATTCATGCTTGGTCAGATGGTACGTGAAAGTCACTAACTTGGTTGGTTTTTTCATATTTTAATACAATCTAAGTTCTTATTGTATTTCATAAGTAATTATACTTGTTATTATGTGGCTTTAATGGTTGCTCTATCATTGTTATTATTTTGGTTATATGTTAATTATAAGCATGGTTCTATGACATATTCAAGTTATGTCTCTTATCATGTTTGATTGATAAATTAATGGTTATTGAATGCATTACCTAATAGATGTTATTGCAGCTACTATGAGAGGGCATTAGACCTTCTTGATGATTCTCATATAAGTTTCGGATCTTTATGTTCAGATATGCATTCATGACCTATAGATTAGATGTTCTCAATGTGTTTGAGAGAATGAATGTCATTTATAGACTTGTTTAGGTCAAGCCCTTGTCTAAGTTTTGTGTTAAATGCTTTGTCCTTGTGTCATTTTTTGTTCCAGAAAAATTCATTAAGTTTTTGGCAGAGGTCTGGATCCTAGCCCTAAAAAAGTGGCTCAAATCTTGGGGTTGAATGCACAAAACTAAGTAATTTAGACTACAGTTGCTAGGAGACAAGGTTATCCATGTGATTGGAGGGTTACAATAATTTCATTTCCTTGTTATGTAAGCAACTAGGAGTCTAGATCACTCAAAAAGCAAGTTAAGTCAAGGTTTGAGTACTTGGAGTGGTTGTTTATCTCTTGGGGGTCCTGTAACACCTGAGGGAAGTTAGTAAAGTTTCAAGTTGTCGATTCCACTTCCTTAACTGCACTTAGGAGGTTGAGTCATGTTATAGTATCCATCTGCTCATGTTTATCCCAGCAGACTGGTGAAACTGGGTAAATGTGGGAGGTGGCATTACAAAGTGGTATCAGAGCATGGTTCAAACACTTGGACTAGATATGGTTATGGTTATCCTATTTCGCCCATGTGGCTAGATGCAGGTGGTTATGCATGCATTCTCATGGTTATGGTTGTCATGCATGAGGTTATGGTATGCAGGTGTTATTGTCATGCATGATGTTGGAATATTGACGTGATTATGATTAGATTATGATTATATATGTATCATGCTAATGTGGACTGATTTTGCAGATGAGATAAGCATCCCCTGAGTGTCATTGTGGTATGATTTTACTTATGGTGTCTATTTGGTTTATCTAACATGGTATACTTGTAGGAAGAAGGGAATCAAAGAAGAAGAGAAAAATGGTGGACTATAGTTCACATGACTCTCCCTACAGATCAATTAGGCAGTAAGGAGATGAGTACTCTACTATATAGCATATACATTGAGGAGTTTGAGGGAAGAGATCAGAAGTTGCAAGGAAAAAAATGACAAGTTGGTTGAGGCTAAAGAAATACTTGAAAGGGATCAAGATAAGCAAGAAGATGTAAATGTAGTTATCCTTCAGAGCTTTTCAAAATTGCAAGGATAGGGATAATTGAGGATTAGTCAAGAACAACAAGAGAAGACTAATGGGGCATATGGTAGTAGGTCTCGGTCATAATATAGTTTGGATAGAGGGGACATCGTCAGAGGTGGAAGAACATTGGGTACACCTGACATGAACACTAATATGTATGGGTTTCATTCTATTTCCTCATCTAGAAGACATTATCATCATCACCGCCATCATCCTTATAGGAGGAATGAGTAATTTCTAGAGTAGTTCAAGAAAGTGAAGTGTAAATCCCTCCTCCCACATCTACCTAAGTAACCATGCCAACCAGGTAAACATGTAATGAGAGGCTACTAAGATTAGATTCGGCATCTTATGTGACCTTAAGGAAGTGGAATCAACGGAAATCATCAACCAACCTATTCACATCAGCAATGTAAACCTCATGAGACATGTCAGCCACTTAGACATATTGTCCCGGGATCCCACTAATGTTCTAGACATCTTAGGCCTCAGTCATTCCCATGCTGTAGGAAAGAGAGCTTCTAGAAACCCAAATTCTCTCTCACAGTCTTGCATGCTAGTGACCAGAGACTAAATTTGTCAGTTCTATGCCAATGACTCTGGGATTTGAGCTATTTTTTCAGGCCCAGAGCCTAGGTCACTGCCCATAATGGAATGATAACTCAATAATAGTAAAATAATAGAGAAACAATGAGGCAAAAGCAATAAGTTGAACAATACCTTAATTGAATATCTACTATCCATGACAGACATTTCGTCAAACATATCATCAACGTATAACCTACCAATGTAAACAACAAAATTAAGTGCAGGGATCTCATACTTATCTGAGAATCACTATGAACCATTGTTCCCTCATGCCATTTGTTGCATTATCATGATCTATTAGGGCATAGATACATTTTTCATTCATTTACAAGTAAAAACATGATGAGAGTCATACCTAGTTGTTGTCATAAAACATAAACATAACCAACATAATAGGGATATAAATAACATAAGCATATCAACCATAAAATCCACATATACATCAGTACATTTACACATGAAAATTAAGGGAATGAATTTCTCATTAATGAATGCAATAAACCAACTGGAGATGGGACTACCATGTTCCACCTGACCATAGAATGGCTGAGCCAAATCTCTCTTTAGTCATTCACCCCCATGCCATATTCCAAGCATGAATGTGGGACTCAAACCAAAAGAACCAACCAGGGCATACCAAGGCTAAACCACCTCACCGTCATCAAAAGAAATCAGGCTTTACTATAATCCATCCCGGATCACTAGGCCAACACAATGAACACATCATAACAGGATTTACCATGATCTCCACCCGATCAATAGGCCAAACAAGAATGGATTCCACCAGATTTCTCCACCTACACCATGAGGAATTTTCCTGTCTCCTAGTATCTCAAGATTTACCACAATCCATAGTCTGATCCAAGGATCACTATGCCCTACACCGAGACATACTCTCTAGGCTTTACCATACATCCCATCCCAGGACTACTAGGCCTAACAAAGAGAAAACCACCCTTTAGATTTACTGTATATCTCACCATTCACAGACAAGGATTCCTAGGCCCATTGAGGCAACACAATCTCAGCTTTACCACACCCCACAGTTTGGCTCAGGGGTCACTAGGCCAGTGGCTTTGCCTTGATCCATAGTTTGGTTCAGGTACCACTAGGCCATGTGCTCTATCATTTAGAGATGCACCCCACTAAGCTTTGAATCCATCTAGAAATCCAACTCAACCAAAACATGAGAACCCCATCACACCATGGCTATCTGGAAATGGCTAGGTTGGACTGAAAACATTGTTACACCTGGAAAAACCCATGCCATAACAACAAATAACCACATGTAATATCATGCATGAAAAATATAACAAGGAAAATACACATGAAAGATACCTATAATGAAGCCTATTGTAGTTTCTTGATGCCGCCTTTCCCTACTATATCTTTGCTTCCTCTTGCATTCTTTCCATTTCTTAATCCAATGCCAAAATGCTTCAAGAAAACTCTAAGTATCCAAGAGTGAGAGAGAGATAGAATAGAAGAAAGCTCCAAAATTGAACTGATCAAGCTTGCCAACTGATCCTCATAAGCCTTTTTATCAATGAGATCTCTATTTTCTTCAATTTTCCATTATTTTCCTTCATTTTCCTCCTCACTGCAACCTGTGACCTTTCACCTTCCTTTTCTCCTAATTTCCATTATTTTCATGAATAAATGTGCCAAAAATTCCATTTTGTTGAGAATGCAACAAGATGATGGAGCTCAGTGGAAAGAAGTCGCCTTCACTAAGTGGGCCCGCAGGTTATTTTTGGCACAAAGTCTATTTTTGGCGCAAAGTCTATTTTTAGACTATGCCTATTTTTAGACATATGGATTATGGTCTGTTAGCTACCTATACCAATAGGTTTCATTTTTCATGATTGGCAAGGGAAGTGCCAATATGATCTACTTTGGTGATGCAAATATCTCATATTCTTGTGGAAGAAAAATACTTGTTTGGTTAGTGCTGCCCTACTTCTGGAAGGGTGATCCAACAGCCTAAGCTGGGTCATGCCATGTTTCAATTTTTGTTGTATATTAGTGAAAGAAACCTATCCAAACAGCTCAATCTTGGCAGGTAAAGTAGATAGGTAGTGAAAGAAGGTTCTCAACTGCTTAATATGGGGCCTTGGAAGCAATAAGGGTAGCTTTAGATAGAAAATCAAAAGAAAGCCAAAGATAAAGAAAAGGCACAAAAGGGTTTGCAAATCCAAGTGCACCCTCCTTGGAGTAACAAAAAATGCTAGGCAATAGAGTGGGTAGGTAGATGGGGTTGCAGAAAGCATCATTTGTAATCTTTCACTGGCCTAAAGGAAAGGTAAAAACAGGATGCCAGTGCAGATGTTCTGTTCACAGCAGTGTTACAACAAATGAAGCATGTCTAACTTCCAGTTTTCCCCATCTCCTTCATAACTAACATTCCTATGCCACCCAACTTCACAAAGAAGATCCAAGTATTTTGTTGGCTCTACTTTCTTTAATAGCTACATTCCTTGTGCAAAATTCTTTTCCTTTTGATCTACTTCCTAAAAGAGTAAGTCAATTTCATACAGACTTAGTATCCCCCCCCATCCACCTCTTTCATTCATATTAACTACTAAATTATTACTATCTAACTCCCCATACCCCTATTCCCCTATTACTATGTAAAAATTGCAAAAAACCCAAAAAATCTAAGTATCCCCGCCCCCGAACATTATAGCTCTAGCTGTGATTTTTGAAGGTCTTCATGCGCTGCAAAACATTTGAGCGCAACCCATAGAGCGCTAAAAATTAATCCTAGGGATTAATCCGAGATTTGCTCGGGTTAATAGCCTTAAACCCGCTTTGACTATAAACCTTTGCAAAACCCATTTAACTCGCAAATGCTGAAAAAAACCCAGAAAACCCACTTTTCCAAAGTTTCCGCTGAGCGCGATTTTCGAAAGAAAATAATATTTAATTCTCCCCGCCTCGACTATCGCCCGTGCGCCTTATCGCTCCATCAACCGTCGGATCTAGGCCCTCCCATTCGACGGCCTGCATCGCATCGGACGGGCATCAGCATCTGAAGGATACGCTCTGAGAAACTGTCAAAGGGTGACGTCAGGCCTCCACCACGCGTCACCCCCTAGACTCTCTCGGAGCGCCCTTTGACAAAACCGCGATCGTATAGAGGGCGCTCCGAGAAAACCTGCTTACCGCTTTGTTAAACCGCCTGCCCACACCAGCGCCACGACCCGCCCATGTCACATTCGCTTGGCGCCTTGTCAGCATCCCCGACCACCCGAGCTCCGACGTGGCCGCCACCTGTGCAATCCCCATGGACCACTCACAGATTTCCACGTCACCCGATGACGTCATTCTGACGTCACCCGACCCTGACCCCACTTGATGACGTCATGCTGACGTCATCCAAAAAGCGCGCCAATGAGCCAAAAGTCCATATTTAGCCATTTTTTTCGCGTTTTTCTCATTTTTCTCACTGAAAGAACCAGCTCTCCTCTGCATGAGAATTATGTCCACTGTCGCCAACCTGCTGAAATCGTCCTGAAGAGTGCTACCGCCTACAACCCACCTGCACTTGTCACCATTACCGACAATTCACTAGGTATTTACCCAGTGCATCCTTTCAGAGCTAAGTTACATCCATGTTTCTCCAAAACTGAACTCACAAGAGTGAAACAAACCTGTTTTTACCGTTAAATTCCCCGATAAACTAGCATTCCCCACAGTTGCAGGGTCTAATTTCACCTGTTGAACCTATATATATCTACCCTTCCCCAAATTCCCATTGTGTCCGTGCATTCATGGACTGTAAACCTAAAACAGCATAATTCACCAGGGAAACTGAGTTGCCTACTCCTGCAAACTATCAAAATTACAATTGTTAAGCATTCTGCCTATTATCACACCTCATTACCCTGTTGCTTCTGTAAAATTAACCCTCTGTGGTCTCCTGCCTGTTGAAACCAGTTCAACACCAAGTCATAACCACTACTTAGCCATGGAGACGCCACCTATAGTCCTAAATATTCAACCTCTGAATGCCCCACATAGAGAGCTAGAGTGGAAAGCCCTAGGTGACAAAGATTACCAGATGTTAGACTCAATGCCCATGACAGCTAAGTTCAATATTCAGCTGATGAATGAATTCAAGGCCCAACATCTCAGTGGGACTGACACCTTGGGAATTTGGGATTCCCACATACTCATCTACAACCTCCCCCAGGTTAATGTGCTACCAGACTTGATAAAACAATGCATGTTAAGTCATGATCCCAGCCAAAGAGCTGTCCTCAGCCCCTCAGGCTCAGTAGTATTCCAAATCACCCCTGAGACTATCAATGAAATGCTGCACTTTCATACTACAAATCCCCTTACTCCTCTCTCCCTCCAGGACCTGATAACAAAAGGGGGCAGCTTGTCCAGGGATCAGATTTCCAGGGTTAACCAGTTGTTTTTTCAGCCTGAATATCAATCTATGACTGCTTCCCTTCCCATACCATATCCATATCTCAATGAGCTGGGGAAAATGATTGTGGATTTGATCAGTTACATCTTGGGTTATGGGATATATGAGGATGTGGACAAAACGATCATAGCAATGCTGTCCATTTTCTCCCCAGGGATGCCTCCTGCTGTGCATTATGACTTTGCCACTTACATTGTCAATAAGATTCATGAGCAATTTATGAATCTGGAGAGGGAGAAGGTGTTTAAATACACCAGGTACATCTATCATCTATTCTTATTCTATCATCCTGATGCCTTCCCTGTCCCTCTGAAGAAGCTAGACAACCAGGGACGCCCTAGGTCGGTTGTGTTTTGGACTGTAGTCTGTCATCTTCTGCCTTATTCACCATACACCTATTGTGAATTTATTGATCTATTCATTCATCCAGCTATGACCTTGTTGTTGGGTGCCCCTCCCCCAAGATTGACAGAAGAAATGTAGAGAATCCTTCAGCTCTCAAAGGCATACAGCATCGGTGATTGGTACTTTTACCAACACCATACAGTAATCAGAGCATATGGCTGTGAGCTAAATCCTTATAGGCTACCAAAATATGTCCCCATGAGACTCTTTGCCCTAGAGTGTTTCAGGCAGTTTGGAAATGCTGACTTTGTCCATTTCCAAGGAAAAAACAAGAAGGTACAACTGAAGGTAAAGAATCAGCTGGGCCCCTTCTTGTACAATAAGAAGGAGGAAGGATGGAAGGAAGCTGATAGGATCCTAGAGACTCTCAGACTTCAAACCAGTTTTAAGTGGGTGCCTTATGACCCCAATCACTTCATTTCCCTTAGGAGAATAAATTATAAATTGGGGGGCTATGTTCATGTGAAACTGCCCCATGTTGAGAAATATGCCAATACCCTAAGCTGGAAGGAAGGCACTTTAGAAGAGCCAATTGGTCAAGAAGAAATGCTAAGGAGAGAAACAAGAAAACTTGAGAAAGAGGCTGACTTGGAATCTTGTGGGTAGGTTTCTTCCGCATATCAAAGGCAAATTGGAGCAGCTGCCTCATCATCCATAGCCCAGCAACAAGTGGTCGGAATTTCCCAACAAGAAACAAGTAAAGGCAAGGGCAAGGAGGTGGAGCAGGAACAATCACCTCCTAGAGCACAACAACAAACAAAGCAGCAGATAGATAAGGAGGTAGAGCAGCAACTAGACCAACAACCGGAAGAGCAAGAAAAACAGCAAGAAGAGCCTCAAGAAGAGGGGCAGCCTATGCAGCAAGAACAAATGGCTGAGGCCCCAGCACCTACTGAGCAACAAGCCCAACAAAACATACCATCAGGGCAAGAGAAGATAGTGGAGACTTCAGTACTCCAGACTCCACAAAAAGTGGAAAAAGGAAAGAAGAGAGACAGAGAGCATGAGACTCCCCTTACAACATCCACTAATCAAGGGGAGAAAAGGCAAAGATTAAATCCCCTCTCTGAAGAAGAGATGCTTATGGGGCAATCAGTGATAATGGGCCCACCAAGCATGGAGGTATCCGCAAGTTCCTTTCAGCAGGAACTAGAGAGAAATCTTGGAGGAGAGGTCAGCTCCTCAAGCCATCAAAGAAAAGCAGAGGTGAGCATCAAGCAACAGTTCACTGATATCAAAAGAAGAAATGGGCCACTCAGGCTCCAAATCTACAATCAGTTGCTGAAGATGGCCCCCACAAATCAGCAGAGGCTCATGGCAGCCTATGACATTTCAGAAGGAAAAATGACCATGAGTCATTTCAGGCCCACCACGGTGCAACCACAGTTAGCTGCAGATTACATAAGAACCAACCTGGAGGTTCTTGCAAGAGACATTCACCCTATGGACCAAATAGAACTCCATAAGCAAACGGGTGAAATGGTCTATGCAACGTTGGCAGACAAGACAATGTTGGCAAAAAGGCTGGAGAACAGCCTAAATAATACAACTGCCCAACTAGAGTTGGAGAATGCATCCTCCTTGGCCAAAGACAACAGGATCAAGTCTTTGGAAGATATAATTATAGAGATGGGGCATGACCCCAAGGATCCCAAAGCCATACAATCACTGCTGAAGATAAGGGATGCAGACCTGGCAGCCCTAAGAAAGAAAGTAAAGCTCCCAGCAACCATTCACCCCCAAACAGATGAGGTTGCTCAGCAGAAGCAAGAACAAGAAATAGATACATTGCTGGTAGCACTGCACAAACAACTTGTGCAGACAGAAGGGAGGCTGGAAGATACTGAGGCTGCACTACAGGCAGCCCTACAGCAGAAAGAGGGAGGTCAGACTTCTCAGCCCCCTCCATAGGTTATTAACCTTGAGGAGCCTCCAAAGACCACTCCTCCTCACACAGAATCAGCAGCAGCACCATCAACATCAAACAGCAGTAGCCTCTACAAAGCAGGCTCCAAGCTTGGACATGCGGAAATTGTTAAATGAGGTCCAGGCCCTAGAGGCCCAGATGACAGAACTAAATGGAGCCAAGGATGATTTGGCCAAACTAAATGAAAAATATGATAAATCAAAGCAGAATGTGGCTGAGAAAGGGAGAGAAATAAAAACTCTCAAGGAAAGAATAAAAGAGCTGGAGAAGGAGCTCACCCTTGACAAAGTGGTGGGTGAGATCAG
>APFE030171387.1:15866-61269 GCA_000404065.3 Pinus taeda
CGTTATATATATTAAATGGTTTCTTGTTTTAGTAATCCCTATATTTAAGCCGATCATATTTTATTGGAATTGATTAATTGGTTATTTTAATGATTTTGTTAATTAAAAATTTTGATTGTATGATTTAATTTGAAAGACATTGGTATGTTTTAGTGGTAACCATTAAATTAATAGATAAAATGGAGAGATAATATCTTTACATATCTAAATCAAATATTTAAACTATATTTAAAATATTTTTTTATCAAATCATTATTAAGAATGTATTGTGCGTTTTGTTTATATATACATAAAAGAAATAAAAAAATAAAAATCGAAAAGAATTCTATTTGAAAGGAAATTATGAATGCTATAGGAAACGGAATTATGCTTATAATACCTTTACCTCGCATAAAATCACATACAAAAAAACCGCACTCGCTTTACTGTGTTGATTCTTCCCATCACATATGTCTCCTACTTTATACATCTATCTGAGTTTTGATGGAGGTATAGAGCCTTTTATTACCCTGTTCAACTGGGACTCGCCACAAGCTCTGGAGAACAAGTATGGAGGATTTCTTAGCAAAAGAGTCGTGTAAGATTCACAGTCAGAATTTTGTTTAAAGTCTTCTGAAAAATCAGGACATTTGATTTTGATATATTGATCACTCTTTCAGGGAGGACTTTGGCTTCTTCGCAGTATTGATCATAGCTTTCAATTTTATTCCAGCAATTTACAACCAGCTTGGAATTTGCACCCTCGGGCAGGGACTACCGCTACGGCAGGAGCTCTCTTGTTTAAGATATTCAAATTACTTGTCATAATTTATTCAAATTTTAGCTACACAAATGTTAAGGGAATACAATCAAAGTACATGATTAATTAAATCAACTACCTACCACTAAACATATTGTCTTTTGAATAACTCAAAAATACTAACCATAACTAATTAAACAAAAATACTTATAGAAATTCAATAATTATAATATAATACCCACTACAATCTTATAAAAAAATTATTTCATATTAGTTTTAGTTTATATTAATTGTCTTAATTATCACATGCAAAATAATAAATTAAAAAATTGACTTTTAATTATAAATTAATATATAAATAAATAAAAAATGACATATGAACTTTATTAATTTAAAGATATTACATAATATGACTTATATATCATTTATATTTAAATATCAATTTATCATAAAATAAACACTTCTATATTGTTCAAAAAAAATAAAAGTCATAAAAACTAATTACATAAAAACTATTTTAATTACTATTATTATTAATAAAAAATATAAAAAAATTACTATAAGTTAAAGATTTATACATTTAAAAAATTAAGGAATAAGAATTTTAGCCACAAAGATTTATGCCCACTTTAGTATGAAGATTCTTAATATGTAAATATGCTTTGTTACAATACCATGAGCCAATATTATAGCTTATCAATACCACATTCCCAAAAAACCATAACTCACTTGATATGTCACTTGTTCATATGACATTTTTTTAAGCAATTGATTTAATTAAAAGAAAAAAGGGTATAACTACTTTAGAGATAAATCTCAACATTTTATGTATACTACTATGAATATTCTAGAATATTCTATGGAGATTAAATCCCTACCACCCACCTAATAATTATTGACAATTAAATTGAAATATCTTAAATTGTCTTGAGGATCCATCACATGAATTGTCTTGATAATGGACCAAATTAGTTGGTTCAAAACAATTTGAAAGCTAATTAATTCATGTGATGGATTGTGAAGACAATTTTCTAAAAAAATAAATTGAAATTTTGGAAGTCCTATTCCAAAATAAACAGCTATATATATATAGATATAAAAATACAAAATATATCTTTCATAATATTATTAACTAGAAAATGAAATAAATTAAAATATTAAATATAGATAATAATATTTTTTATATCTTAAATCTCATGAACCACTTACATTACATACTTCATCCATCATAATTTTGAAATGACAATCTTATAATACGATATTAAAATCAAATATGAAGAAGAAGAAGAAGAAGAACATTTACAAAGACCAATGAATTGAGATTTTTTAACATTTTATTTTGATGATTGAAATGAAGGGAGAGAATCATTCCTAAATGACCATAGTTTTGATGACTTAGCAAGTTAAGAAGGTTGATAGTGTGACAAATATTTTGAAAAAAAATTATTTTCATCTCCAACCCTCTTATTATCCGTAATAGACTCTTTCATCACAATGTGTTTTGGGAATTCACCAATGCCATGTTTCACTATGAAGGTCATGAGAATTGGTTCTTATCTTGGCAATGCTCATTTGCTTCTTATCACTTGCCAAGTCACAGATAATTATGATTTTCAAGATTGGGTTTTATCACCTCCTTATACTACCTTAGATTCATTTTTCCCATTAACTCCTTATTGTCCCACAATTTATCCTTAAATTTGGAAAAATGATATTTTAAATATTATACTTATTCTTAGCCCATAAGGGACATCTCAGTTGGCAAGCTCTGTGTTATGAAGTATTGTGTAAAGCATGAAATTCAAGGTTCAAGTCCTCCATGAGTCAAGCCAAGCAAAACAAATATTATTTTTTATTCGTCAAGATAATCTCCTCTTTTTTGCCAAATCATCTAGCTAACACTAGATTTAGAAGCAATTTTAGGAAACCTCATATATTTTTTAATTTATTTTTGTAAGATTCAATATACAAATTATTTTTTATTTTGAATAATTTTTACATTATAATAATATGTTTTTTCCTATATAATCTATATATTTATAATAATAAACAACTTATCCTAATTTGCTTGTTTCCAATTTAAATAATCCAACTATTGTTTACTAATTATACAAATAAATTAATTAATTAAATTTTCATTTATTTTATATATAATTTTATTCCCATGAAAAACAACTCAATTCAGGGAGTACTAGGTAACATATAGAAATTCAAGATTCAATCCCCCATATCCATATATATTTTATTAATATTTTATTTAAGTTGTAGTATTTCTATTTTACTTTTAACTTAATTTTTAAAATTATATTTTAAAATACAATATTTTGTTAATATTTTATTGAAATTATTTATATTTGAAATTATTGATCAATAATATTATATGTAGAAAAATAACTTGGCAGCCTAAAATATGTAAATTATTACGATCATAGTTCAATATGTCACTTGTGAACATTGAATTTGGGGAGATAGGATAATAGTCATTCCTTTTTATTTGAGATAAACCTAATTAACATGAATATCAATAATAATAATAATTATATTTATATTTGTGTTGATGACTAATATCGTTGTGGTTTAGTAGTCTATGTGTTATACTCATGAGTGTTGATCTATTTTTAATATCAACAATATTTTTTACTTATTTATATTTATGTTTACAATTAGGATTGTTGTGGTTTAGTAACCCATTTATTATACTTTTAAGTGTTAATTTATTAGCTATCATTGATTTGTGAGGACATCTAAATCATCAAAATCATTTAGGTCTTATACAATATACATCTTTAACATAGTTACCTTACCTCTCTACTACCAAAAATCTTAGTCTTACAAAATTTAAACCTCAAATTCTCATCTCTAGCTAAGTCTACGGAACTAATTAAAAATAAAAATTAATAATAATATATAAAAAATAGATAAGCTTTAAAAGTATCAATGTCTTGAGTTTTATTTTAATTTAGTTAGAATTTTAATTTGGTTAATCATAAATTTGATTACTATTTGATTATTAAAGACATTAAATTTAACTAATCACAATAAATAGGTAGCTCCTATTTGTGGCAATCTGTAATTGGCATAAATTCAAGACTTTCCAAATGCTTCTTATTGGAGTAATTGGTTGACTTATATGTTTCATCCTTCACAATGATTATTTAAGAGTTATAAACAAAATTCTAGCAACTCTAAAGTGGTATTATGATCCTAGAAATCTAATTATTTCGATGTTACTTGAACAAATTTCATTTTTCCAAGCTATTTAATAATAATGCTATTTGTGGTAGGGCTAAGTTTACAGACTCTGAATGGCCATGATTGTAACAATGGATGTCATGCATTGCACACTTTCAACTAGAAGGTTGAGTAGTGTATATGTTATTGAGAATATCTGTTATTTTTTATTTCTCAACACTTATGAAATCGATATTTACTTCAATTTTTGTAGTTTATCCTTTTTTGCATCAATTTTTTTTTAATTGAATATAGAAGAGTGATGATATAATTTATAACAAAGTAGTACATAAAATTGATTCCATTGATTATAGAAGGATAAATCAAATTCACTAATATAAATGATGCACCCCTTATGGCTACTTTCAACTCCTCATCATTGCTTCATCATGGTCTTGTTGTTTAAACCTATAGATTCCAAGTCTCCCATCACCAAAGCTCCTCCAACTATGAGCGCAATTCATAGGACCTCATTACACAATGTACTTGGTAGGGTTTAATCTGTTGTATACCTTTCCCACGATCGATATGACTCGTCCTTGATAGTAGATTTCATCGGCAAGGTTGGTAATATTCAATGATCAATATTGACTAATGTAGTTCCATGGTGCTCGTGGATTGCAAGGGAGCCTGCCCTTATGATGCAAGCAAAGGACGAGGTGATCTACTATTAGGGTTTTTTCAAACGCTCTACTTGACAAATTAGACTACATGGATTTTGCAGAGGAGATCAACAATATGTGGGGGGTCATCCCCTATTGTAAGCAAGGAAGTTGGGGTTCCATAATGGATATAGACTATTAATCAAACTGACAATTCATATTCATCATGCACTCCAAACTATAGTTTGCAACCTAGAAAGATGCTTGCAATGTGACCCACATTCAAGCTTGGCCTTACGGACTAACAAACTACCCATAGCACGATTGTCGTGTCAACTCTATTGATATGGAGACACTTGCATCTTGCCTTTGTGGTTGGGTTTCAAACTAGCATGAACGCTTGGCATACCCACTCAAGTGTCATTGACATGATATAAATCCCAATTTTTATGATAAAATCCTATAATTAAAGCAAATATGAAACCACTATGCCTATGATCAAATTCCTACATAAGATAATCAAAATCAGGGAATATTTTAAGGAAGGAAATTTATCAAAAAGCTTATAAACCTTAGTGAAACTTACTAGTCCCTATTATGGAAATTATAAAATGTTTGGTGATATTTTTGTAAAAATATTGACATTTCTAACGATGGTATATAGTTTGTCTCTACAAAACTTTGGTGGCATTTTAAGTAAAACAATTTTATACTATAAACTTTGGGTGAACCATTTTTGAAAAAGTTTAAATTAGCAAATGTATTTTTTAGAAAAAAAAAAAACATAGAAAAATAGCCCACCTATGAATATTAGCCCCTAAAATTTTCCTTAATCAACATTCATGGAAATAACTACTGACATAAATACATTTGCAATCACACCCGGAGAAGCACTAACCTAAGAATTTAGTTTCAATTCTCATTAACAATAGTAATGATTATACAATCTAAATTCACCCTTTGAAAAACTCTCATGCTCCTTCTCAAGCTATATGAACTTTGTTCTCCCTTACTAACTCTTCTTTTATCTCCTCCCATTTTCTTGAGTTGTGATCCTAATTCCACATATGTATAAACATCTAACTGCAAGATGAATATCTTCTAACAAAATGAATACTCTTTGGGAACTTGTCGAAACTCCTAAAATTATCTAACAAATTAACTTTACACGTGTTATTTTACAAAGGCCCATTTGGAAAAAAACACCATCTCGCCTAACAACCTAACAATATTATTTATTTATAGAAGCTAGACACTTGTATTTACCCTAAAAATACACTATTTAAAATTATACAAATTACACCTGAGGGAAATTTCATGAATCCCCTAGGCCTAATAAAAATAATGCTCACTAGGGTTGATGCTCCTACATAAGACTCCCTAGGTTGAAAATTTACATGACCTCTTCATCATATGCCTTTATTGTTGGATCCTCCATGATCTTAGATTTTTTGTTGTTGCTAGTCATTCATCAATTCATGTTGTTGTCCTTCTACTATTCTTAATTTTCCATGATCCCATGTTTCATTTTGTTGCTTCCTTCCAGTTGCTTTTTTTGATGTTGTCTCTGACAACCAGCCAAGTTCGATAGTTGATGGTCACTTCTTTCTCATGGAAACATTTCTTAGGTATCATCAACATCGATGTCTCATTAGCCTGCAAGTCAAACCTATTCTCTTGCAAGGGAATTTTGCTAATATTTCCATTTTATCATCAAACATATCCTCAAGTACCAACATCCATAATTTCCTTATGTTATCTCATTGATGGACTAAACTACTTATTTGTAGTTGTACTATCAAAATTTTCATTACTATTTCATTATTTCCATACCCTTACTTCTCCCATTCCTTATCATTTTGCATACGGAGGTTGTTTAACATCTTTGATAGCCTTCATTCTAGTTGTTCCTTGAGAGGAAAATTTTCATTACAGCCATTTATGTTTCCATTGTTTTTTGCAACATATTTGGTTTTACTTTGAGTTGTTAGGGAAAGCTCTTTATGCTTCAACAATATACAAGGTTTTCCTTCATAAAAATTCACTTGTTATTGGAACCATTCCAATTGAATTCCTACTCCTTATCACATGGTGCATTTTCGTAATTTCCATGTTGTTGGTTATTTTTCACAACATTTTTTGGCTCCATACTCCCTGACTGAATATGAAATAAAATTTCAATTTCATGAGATATATTTGTCTCATGCTCCCCTTTTTCTCCTCCTTTAAACAACACTTTCCATTGTTCTTATACAGACATAATTATACTCCCAATATTTTCTTCATCATGTAGTTTATCAAAACAAATTGATTCTTTAAGCACCCTAGATTGTTCATGCTTCTTGGCTGCATTCTCTATGCAATCTTCTTCAACCTTGGGATTTCCCAACTAGTTTTCTTTATGTTGTGACGACAAGGTACCTGCATGTTGTCCTTTCTCCATTATATGGTTATATTCATAAATTAGTCCCTCAACTTTACTTCATTTCATATAAACTTTGAATAAATTTTCTTGATCATTAGAATGGATACAAGATAACATGTTCATGTTAGTTGTCATTGCAACCCTTGTCATTTGTTTTTAGGGATTCCTTTAATTGTTCTTAGGAGACAAATTTATTTCTACTTGTCTCTATTTTGGGGAAGTAGTTTCTTCACCGTATTCTTTCTTTTGGACAATCTGTACTTGCTCTTGACCTATAAAGCCAACATAAATTTATCAGTTTTAAAACCATGAGGCATTCTAGCCTCTTTTGTTATCTTTGTGAGAAATCCTTCTCATTGTGTATGGTATTTCTTCTCTTAGTTGTATTTATAATACAATTTTGTTTCATCTTTTTGAATGTGGTTCATGGACACGAGTGATCAATGGCCACTACATCCATGGAAACAATCCTGGGAAGATCCACCCAAAGGGATCACTTTAAATCCTGTCGGCTTATTTTACTAGCCTCACCCCAAGAGAGTTGAGGAGAATTGATCCTGTGATCCCATTAGTGGGGTTCTTATATGAAAAGTCTCTACCAATTGAGTTAAACCTTGGGGCTACGTTATTGTATCATCTTATTTAATGACATATTTTAAATTTTGTGTCCCTTCCATGCTTTGAAAACACATTCCTTCATTCCCTTATATTCTGATGACTATTCTTCTCTATCATCCTTGTAACCTACAACCATACACAAAACATCAAGATTAAAATCGTAAGGATATATAGCCCAATTTGGTGCCTTTATCGCTACCCCAACTATCAACAACTCCATCTATTTGTCTAGAGTGTTCATGCAGTCCATGAGGCTCTTAGATAGTCTCTCCTTGACATTTCCTCATCTTCATCTTCAAGAAGTTTTCCTTGCTATGGTTCATAGTATCCTCATCATACTCAAATTCTCTGAGTTTCTCATTTCCTCAATTGAGCATTCAGTAGGTGCCTCAACTTCCTTCTCATCTTCTTGGCATCTAGCCACCCAATAGGCCATTGGACCTCTTTCTTTAGATCCCACCCTAATATTTGGTCTTCCTTCTCCCTCTCTTGTAACAAAATGCTTATTAACTAAGTATCTTTTTCAACTCAACCATTTCTTTGTCAAAGTCCTCTTCGATTGTCTTTCTTCCCTTGATGCCATCTTCTTTGGATTTTGTAATGAAATCCTCATACACACTAAAAAAAAAATTCTTTTGTTGTCTATAACTAATTGTATACTTTGTCACTAACATATTTACTAAGAAATTTTCTCTTTGTAATGGATTAGATCATCCCTTCATCACTATGTTTTATCATAAAGTAAAATCTTCAAAAAATCTTATATTTTTTGTTTTCCTTATTCTTATGTAAGACACCCTATGTTCTTTTATTTATGTTAATATGTTATTTCAATACAACTACTTTTGGGTTCCAAAAAGAAGGATCTTTAAACCATGAATATTTCATAGTTTAACTATTTCCTTCTATGCCTATCATCAAGCTTATACTTCTCTTTAAGATCTTATATAATATTTAATCCATGGTTTGTACTGTACATTTATTTTAGTGAAACACCATGGAATTTACTCATTTCATTTAGTTATTTAAACAAGGGTATTTAGCCCTCTCATGATTCATTTCTCTCTCTCTCTCTCTCACACACACACACAAAGATACATATTTGTTCCTCTCCATGATACATATTTGATATGCCTTATATTCCAATGTTGACATTATGAATTGTAATATTAGTATTGTAACATGGTGACTTGAACTAGGCTTTGTCAAACTTTATGTTGTTATCTAATGCCATCATACCATAGGAACTCTTGATTTCTATTCAATATTATTTTTATTTAATACAAATCACTCCATAATTTGAGTCTGGAGTGTGGATCAACTTTGGTTATGTGGAGCCATTCAATTGGTCCAATAAGTAGCCCACATTGGTTTGCATCAATACATTCATTGAATGGGGTCTTCTAATAAACGACAATAGTTTTATCATTTTGATCCAATGACGATTATCATTAGGGTTTTCGTTTTGGTATTATTGAAATTTTCTTCACTAGTTCATTCGATCATTTTTCCATGGTCATTTGACGAATCTTTGTGCAGATCTGCAACTAGTTTTTTCAAAAACTACCATGTTTTGTTAAATTCAGTTTAATGGTATTTTTTACTCTCTTCCAAACCCATTCTATTCACTTTTTATGGGATTATATTGCATACTCTATTATGTGATAGGTAAGTTGTAGAGTATTAGATTTTAATTAGGTTTTTCCATTTTTACTTCATCAATCATATATATTTCGAAACTAATTCTTCATTGCTTCTAATTTATGTTTATAAGGTTGATATGGAGATTAGATAGGTTCTGCTCTATCTATACTTCTAGTGAAATGTCCTTTACTACTCGATTTCTTTATAGTTCTTCCATGTAACTTGTTACAGAGGTTCTTTCTCCCTATTCTAGTTTTCCTTAGGTAAGTTCTTCTATATGTGTGTATTTATTGTTTCCTCTATACATAACCTTTATGGTAAGTTATTTGACCAATACTTTTATCTTAATCTCCATTTCATTAGAGTGCAGGTTCCCCGTGAACTTATAATGTGACTCCCTTCTTCTCTTGGTGGAAATGTGCTCTTAACATATACACATATAGAGGTTCACACGTAACTAAATGATTTATCCTTCTTTCCTTCTAAAGGAATTCCGAAATCTTTATACATATTTCTTAGTAAATTCTGAATGGTTTACACAATAGGTTTTTCAAAATTGAAACCGTAAACCAAATGTCATAGTTTAGTTCATTCTTAGTTGAAGGCTTTGACTATTTTAATTTTACCTAGCCATCAATGGTCGACCATGTCGTGGAAGAAATTTTATTATACAAAGATTATTTATTAATTAGGGTTTCAACCCTATAATAATACATATGTTTTGAATATCTCTTTTCATTAATTTTAAATTTTATGGTTGTCTCTTGCTCTATTATTTATCAATTTTGGGGTTTCTAAAATCAAAACCATAACTTGTTAAGGCCTTTCTAGCCATTAGAAACCCTTGGATTAAATCTATAGATTATGGGCATATTTATAAAAGTTGTATTTAGTTGATTTCATTACATAAAAATTATATTCCTTCAAAGGGTTTAAATCCCTTTGATGAACTTTGTTAATATGATATTTGTTTTTAATTGCAACCACTTTAATTACAAATTGTGATTTTTTTCAAAGACAACATGGGTTCTCAAGCATAATTATTTCTTTAGGTAATTTGGGAATTTAGGCATTTACTTGTTCCTTTAGTCAGAATTTATTCCATTATTTTATTACAAGACCTAACTTAAACTTTGGTTTCCTCGACATTCATAGGCTTAGTAGAACTTTGGAAAATTTTGAAAGTTTTTCCTTCATAACCATATTGCGGAGCTTTCTAGTACTTAAAGAATTCTCGAATATTCCTCTTTAGGATAGGTGTCCCTACACTCCTAATTGTTACTTATTATTGTGCTTGACTCTTTCGATGAAGACAACACATTAGGGTTCTATTTCTTTGAAATTAGTCACCATGAATACCTTGGAGAATGTTTCGTAAGGGAAAATTTATATTTTCAAGGAAATTATGTCTTACATCTAACTGTGACAATGATTGAAAGCCTTCGATTAGAGGTTATTACTTATTGTCACTTTGGTCCTCTCTACTACCATTGAAAATCATATGTATATTATTTTGAAATTTCATAATGAATGTTATTCATTTATATTCTTGCTATTAAAATATTGTTACATAAATTTGTACTTTATGTCTTCAACTACTATTGTAGACAAGAAGAATTATTTTTTAATGATTTATTTCCTTGTTTTGGGTTAATAGCATTTGAACAGAATTCTGGAGCTGTAATGCTCCTCCCAACCTTCTCTCCTCCTCTTGAATGAGTCCCCTCAGGTTATGATGGACTAAGACTAATGTGAAACTTCAGTTGTCCTCTTTTCCCCTTCTTTTCCACTACACCTTCTCCACTGTAGTTGTGGATCACATGATTCTAACTACAATATAGTTAAATACTACCCTTTTCTCAATATTATGTTGGTAGTTGGTAACTACGTCCTCCCCTATCCCTTAGGTGGAAAATAGTTACTTGCACATTAATGAGTTCCACTTCCCCAACTTCCTATGATAGTGTCCTATCGTTTTGGGGAAGTTATTGATCAATAATTTCTCAATCATTAAGTATTATAATCCTCAAATTAGATGCCTAGGTATTACATTCAACGGTTAGTAAAATTAACCACTAAATTGTAGTCCATAGTTTTCTCTTTAGCCATTTGTAGCATTAGAATTATTTTCCAGAATTTTTTTATTAATAACTTAAAAAACTAGATTTACATTAAGTAACTTAATAGTAACACAATATTGATGTACCAATTTCACATAAGTCCTAAAATATGAACCTCAAATACACGTAACACATACACAATATTCACAAATAAAAATTAAGCCAGGGGATAACATAACATCTTTTTCCATTCTCTTGTGGCTTTCACCTGAACCCTTAACATGACCATTAATAGTCATCTCCTTATGTTTGAGCTTATACATGCTCATGTGAACTACAATTTTTTTTTTCCAAAAGACACCTCTTCAAGCTTCTCTTTTCTTGCTTAGCCTTATGGTATCACGGGTTCACCTCCTCTAAAACCTCTCGAGCTTCCTCTGCTCCTTTGGCTATTACACTCTACTCACTTCTTTAACTTCACTTGTCCTATCCACCTTTCTTTGAGGACTTTCTTTGTACTTTGTTCTCTTCCAATCTCAATTGGAACGACTTCTCTTTACGAAAACTATCTATTGCAAGGTATCTCTACCACTCAATGTTCTAGTTTTCTTCATCCTATTCATACCTACAATTATCAACTTTGTTACTATGTTAAAATAAATTCATAAGACTAGGTTTACATGTTACGTCTTCTCAACATTGATATCTAAAAATATCTTGAATCCCTTCACTTGAATCTCTCTCAAGCCTTTCTACCACTAAACACTAGTGTCTCTACTAGTTATAATTATCCTTGGAGTATTTAGCATCTTCCCCTTTCTAGAAGTGCTTACCATCAAGATTCTTTTGTTCTATTAATGATTAGGAGCTGGGAATAATTTATTATTCTTATTTGCTACATACTAGGCATCGTTCCACTGATTTAATACCCTGCACTTGAAGATTAGTGAAATTCATGATTGACTTTGGGTTGGGCGCACATACAATATTTAACTCGTCAAATCTCCATTTACATTCTTTCAACATAGTATTTCCCTTCAACAATGCTTTTCCACTTGAATGTTAACAAAAATTTGAAGTCATAGTTCCAATTCTTGTTGGAATGATCTCAACTTATAAGACGAACTATCAACAATTTTCAATATAATAATATTTCCCTATGGTTCTACAAGCATTCCAACATCATTCGTTTAAAGGTTTACAAAAAAAAAAAAAACCAAAAAATACTGAAACTTTCCAAAAATAAATTCAATATTAAATTTGCAAGATGGTCCAATGGATTTCATCTTGGTCTTCAAAGTGACATGGATTCTGAGTTCCCAATACTTTCACAAATCAAGAATTTTTATTCATGAAATTAAACCCTAATAGCTTAACCCTCTTACCTCTTAACAATGTTTCTCATTTCCAACAATATTTTTCAAACCTCGGTAATGCCCACTACGCAAAGTTTAATTCACCACTTGGATTTGATACAAAGCAATTTTAGTTCATGCCATTTAAAATACACATAGATAGTTACCACAAAGAACTAATTTTTCACCAATGCCAATATATTATCCTCAAATTGAATCTACTTCTCCCTTCTCTCACTCCCTAAAGAGTGTAATTGTGCTATGATATCACTTGATGCAACTGCTATGGATGCTCTTAATCCCTCATCATTACTTCATCATGGTCTTGTTTTTTAACCCTACAAATTTTGAGTCTCCCATCACCATAGCTCCTCGACCAATGAGTGAAATCCATAAGACATCATTCCAAAATGTGATTAGCAAGGTTTAAGTTGTTGTATACCCTACCCAGGGTAGAGAAGACTTGTGGCCGACTAAGATCTTTCTTTGGTGAGGGTGGTAATATTCAATGGACGAGATCAATTGGCACAAATCCATGACATTGGTGTATTGTGCTCCCCCCCCCAATGATGTCACTAGAGTGAGGGGCATTGACTATTAGGGTTTCGCTCAACAAATCAGATGGTGCAGATTTTGTGGAGGAGATAGACAATTTGTGGGGAGACACCCCCTATGACATAAACAATGAGGGGGGGTCTCTAATTGATATAGAACATCGATTGAATCAATGATTCCTATTCCTTGTCTGCTTCAAACCCTATCTTACAACCTAGTAAAATGCTTACAATTTGACCCACAATTGAGCTTGGCCTATGGCTTGACAAACTTCTTATACCACTATCCTCGTGTGAACTCTACTTATATGGAGACACTTGCGGCCTAGCTTTGTGGTTGGGTTTCAACCTAGCATGAACACATAACATACTCACTTAGGCATCATTAACATGATCGACATCCCAATTCTTGTGACATAGTCTTATAATCAAAACAAATATGCAACCACAATGCCTATATCCATGTTCCTACAAAAGAAAATCAATATCCATGGTAATAAACTACTCATGAAAATGTGTCTGCAATCACACACTTATATAAGAATTTGGCCTCAATTCTCATTAACAATAATGAGGATTATTCAATTTACCTTCACACTTTGCAAAACTCTCGTGCTCATCCTCGAGCTCTATGAGCTCTGCTCTTCCCTTGTTCTCCCCTATTAACTCTTCTTTTCCCTACTCCCCTTTTGCTAAGTCGAGTTCCAAACTGTGCATATGTATACACATCTAACTACAAGTGCATATCTTCTAACAAAATGAAGATTTTTTGAGCACTTCTCCTCAGTCCTAAATTTGTCTAACAACTCAGCTTGACACATGTTATTTTTATAAAGGCCCACTTGGTCAAAAACACCAACTCACTTAACAACCTAGAAATCTAAATTCTTTCCAGAATCTTCACACTTGTATTTAAACTAAAAATACATTATTTCAAAATTATATAAATTACATTTGAAAGAAATCCCCCTCTAAATTTCATGACCCTTTAGATGTAATAAAAAAAAACTAACTAAAGATTGATGATCATGTATCAATAAATTAAATTATTTTTTTTATTTAATAATAATATGAAGTGGATATAATTTGGTGCAACCATCCACCATAATCTAATAATAACATATTAGGTGAGATACTTATGCAAGAAGAGAGATTTGTACTAATACAATCCATTGGTTTGTTTAGGTCAACTATTAGTAATTCGAATTTTAACAACAGCAGTAAATACAAAGGGAGGAGGGCCCTTGCATATGACCTGCAGTGAATACAACAGACCAGGGAAAGGTAAGAACATTATCATAACTTCATTGAGTTGCATATAACCTGCTCTGAATACGACAGAGCAGGGAAAGGTAAGGTAAGAACATTATCATAAAGCCATTGACTTTTATAAATATTAGCACTTTATTATTCAAGAAAAATTAAATTAAAAAGGTATCATACGATTTTATAATATATACGCCAAGTTGTGCAGTTATTAGTTTTCGTTTTTTTTCTTAATAGTTATTTTTATATTTTATATAAAAGATAGGCATGTTTTGATTTTCATAATATCATTATAAATTATTAAGGTCAAATTAGCTGTTATAAATCTATCAGTTGGTGTCTCTGCCCAGACTATTTAATAAGCTAAGCTGGATTGGTTCTTCAACTTGTCCTTACGATAAACCACACTGGTTGATTCGAAACACGTCGACAAATTATTATTTATGTGATTTCAGCGAAAATTCTCTAAACAATATTATAAAAAAATTTATAGTACAATTTCATTTATCCTACCACTAACAGCAAGGTTAACCAATTGAACTCGGTACTATTGTTAGTAAATATTCCCTAAATCTGGCATTAGAATAAGGATGCCCACTAAATTACTGTGGAAGAATATAAACTAAAAGGCTTCCAGAAAACTTTGCATAATGAACACGATTCTATGCGTTGCAGGTAACGGTTTTATTGTTTAGCCAAACATAAATTGAAGGCTCTCGGTGTGTTCTTTTACAGCAACGATTTCACTAGTTTCACTTTTACAAGATTACATATTAAGAACTGGAACAGGATGTCTATATTTTGTAAAATTTCTGGTTTGTTTTTAAAAATTTTGGTTTTTGGTTTGTTAATAAATGTATAAATTTTGAGTGGGTAGTTAGTTTTTTATTTTTAGAGTGGTTATTAGTTTATTAAATTAATTTTGTTTAATTAATTTTTAATGAGATGAGTGTGAAATTACTTTAACACACTCTTTAATCATAACTAACTCTTTAATCATAACTAGAGAATTGATCCCTGTGTGCTCTGATACCATGTTGATGTTTTAACTAGGTACAACAAAACCCACATAATAAATTTTCAAGCCATTACCATTACGTTAATTAGATTATTAATCCCACATGTAATTGATTCTCAAAAAAAATAAGTGTGACTTGGATCTTCCACTACGGTTTCTAAATATGCAAAACTTTATATCTCTTATACAGAAATGTCACAAATCTAATAACCAAGAGATCCTGACGAAAAATACAAATAAAAGTTATGTATCAGGTAACTGAGGGATCCTACACCAGCTTGCATAAAAGTAAAATATATCCTTCCATGTAGGTATGCTATTAAGAAACGAGATAATGCTCGAAATGATTTCATTTTAGTGGATTCGATTTCCCAGTTGTACCTAAAAAGCAAAGCATGGCACTCGTCTTTCTCTTGGATCTGGTGAGTACAAAGATATCGCCTTTTTTTTTTTCAGATTTACAGAGTACAGACTTTATTTCCACCCAGGTCAAACCGATAGCATTACCTATCAACTTTTATAAGATTTAGAGAGTACAAACATATCCCACAACACGAGTGAAGCATTATCACTCATTTTCGAATTCATTAGTCAACCCAAAGAAAGCCCAGGAAGCCTGCATGGAGAAATAACACACTTACCATCTAACTTTTCATCTGATAAACATTTTCAAACAACTGAGTCGATAATTGGCATTTTGGCTGAAACATTTTCAAACAACCGAGTCTATAATTAGCATTTTGCCTGAATTGAACGCAGCACAACAAAGTCTTCGATAGAATAATTGAAGAAGGTACCCTACAGCATTGGAAAAAGTAGCATTTCTCGTGATCAATGAAACTTGGACAAGACTGTTCACTAACCTCCAAACAAATGAGGGCCACAATGGTATTGGGTGTGGATGAAGATTAGTGGGACAAGATTGTTCAATAGCCTTTAAAATATAGGATGAACGAGGGCCACAGTGGTATTGGGTCTTGATGAAAATTGGTGGGACAACATTGTTCAATAGCCTTTAAAATACAGGATGAACAACGGCCACAATGGTATTGGGTATTGATGAAAATTAATGTGACAAGATTGTTCAATAGCTTTTAAAATATAGGATGTGTTATTGATTGTTGCATCACATGCATCCCCTCGTTTTTGTCAGTAAACATGGAAGGTACTTTCATCTCTAAACTATTTGAAGGTGGTGTTTATCACATTGCAAGATTGAATCTACTTAGATCATAAAATGAAACAATTGTGTGTCCAAAAAAATATTTCTTTGAATCCACTTAGATCATAAAATAAAACAATTGTGCGTTCAAAAAAATATCTTTTGAATCCACTTAGATCATAAAAGGAAACAATTGTGTGTTCAAAACAAATCCCTTCAAACAAATTCATGCCATAGATATTGATACAAAAGAAAAAGTTTACATTACAAAAAGAGAAGTTTAAATTATGATAAATCATTTTTAAAGGAAAATTTAGATATTGATACAAAATAAAAAGTTTAAATTACGAAAAATCATTTTTAAAGGAAAATTTTATGCATGTGAGTGAATTCTACTAGTTATAGGGTGAATTTGAAGTAGAGATAAGAACAATTTTATGGGATTGTTGTTTCCCATTACCATCTCTTTTATGAGGGTAACCAAATAAAAAATATCTCATAACATTTTAATTATCATATTTGTAAAGATTCAAGCCTTGTTTTGGCATGTTGTTTATCATGTGGGGTGGTTCATTCTAACAATCTTGATACTTGAAGATGGGGTGTAGTATGAATTCTATGAATATATATATTTCAATTCTCATATATCTGTTATGTATATTGTGTATCCATTTTATGAGCAGAAAAAATTAGAGGTCTTAGTTTTGTTTTCATTTACTAATATTTTGTAGATTCAATGGTTTATGACCCTCTACTTTAAAATTATATTAATTGATTTTTTCAACATGGAAAAAGTAATGTGAAATTTATCTCTACTCAATAGATCCTTTATTATCCAATTTAAAATAAAATTAATTGTTAGAGAGTTTTCAAGGGGGTTCCATGAGTTTTGAGTAGAGTGGGACCTTTTCTTATGCCTTGCTTTCAAGGTTTTGATGCTTCCATTATGTCTATAATGAAGTTACTACTTTGCTTGAACTCCCAAATCTATTCTACATTTTTGGCATCTAAAAGATATAGATAATAAGTACATATAAACATATTTGTAACATATGAAGTTGTCTTTTCAAAGATACCCAAATATATATTGAGATTGACATCACTAAGGGAGTATTAAATAAGATAATAATATATCAATGAGATTCTCATGAGGTTCAAAATATTGATTATGAGAATACAAAATTTTAATGTTAGTTTCATTAATAAGTAGAGTGTCTTTATGTTATTTGTCCTCATGCATGATCCCCTTAAACTAAGAACAAAGGACATAACCCAATGCCAAAAGGATATAAAAAATGTGAACCACTAGATCCAAAGAATGTGTAATATTATAATAACGTAACTTATAACACTACAAGTCTCGAGGCAGAGAACACTCTTCATCATGAAGTGATGAATGAGGACAATGAAGATGACACAAATACTTGGTAGATGATAGTTAAAAATAATGCTTCATTTAGGGGAATGAATAGCATAAATGAGTAGCATAAATGAATTTGATAATTATGATTTCAATGAGGATTTAAAAAAAAATCGAATGTTGGAGTTTTGATTTCTCTTTTGAATTTGAATCTGTTATGAAACAAGCTCACAAAAAGATATAAAAGATAGATGAATGCCTTAGAAATAAGCCTCTTCGAGGGGGAAAACTCCTTTACATTACACAAATGAACAATTCTTGGATGATATAAATGAAAAGAATTCCTTTCCATATATAGGAGTCTAAGGGGTCATAATATAATCAGAGCTGGCATAACAATAATAATGTAAGGGCACAATAATAACAATAGTGGGCTTCTATGAAGATTAAAAGAACACATTAATGATATTACAAGAAATATTCATCTAAATTAGACGGAGAGGAGAAACGACACTAGGGTTCTGAGAACGCCTGCAACGGCAGAACCTCTGGACAAAGATCACCCGCACTAACAGCGGCAGTGCTGCAGTCACAGGCCACAGGCCACAGGCTTTGGCAGACGGGCACAATGAACACCCCTCCGGGGGTAGGAGGAGCGATTCCTCCAACAAACGACAACTAGCGAGGGAAAATCGAGGGCTCTGAAGGGGAACGGAAGCACAATGTAGGAAATGTAGGAGAAAATCAGCAGGAGGAGGCTGAAGAAGTACAGCCAGACAAGCCGAAAGTAAGCTCATCCACATGCAAGCCAGTAGCTACCCACAGGCCAGAAGTGGAGCTACCTAGTCACCGCATCAATGCTAGAATTCAATACATGAGAGATCATGCTCTCATAGGCAAATTTATTGGATTTTGGCCAAACGAGAAAGCTTTAAGAACCTAGATTAATGTCAAATGGCATCCAAAAGGACAAATAACTCTGCATCTAGGGCCGAAGGGGTTTTTTACCGCAGTCTTCAACTGTTTGGAAGATCAGAACAGAGTCTTTGATGGGGGGCCTTATTTATTCAACTCAGTCGCGCTATTTCTCAGAGAATGGGTAGCACGATTCAACTCAGATAAGGAAGATCTAAGCTGGGCACCGGTTTGGATCAGGCTGTACTCGCTGCCATGGGAATACTAGGAAGAGGAGTCTCTCAAAGCAATCGGCAAAGTCTTGGGCGAATTCGTCAAGGTAGCGGAAGAAACAAAGACAATAAGGTATACCTCATATGCACGGATTTGCGTCTATATGGATCTGAAACAACCCCTGCCTGATACGGTAAGACTCTTTCATGAAGATTCAGAATGGATCCAGTTAATTGATTATGAACATGTTCCCTTCAGATGTAGGAAATGTCATGATCTAGGACACCTTTATAGAGATTTCCCTTTAAATAGTAAACCTCTGGTTCAAGTCAACCAGGAACACCAATCCTCAGACGGCTTCATTAAGGTGCCAAAT
Organism: Pinus taeda; assembly: GCA_000404065.3. Classification (NCBI taxonomy): domain Eukaryota; kingdom Viridiplantae; phylum Streptophyta; class Pinopsida; order Pinales; family Pinaceae; genus Pinus; species Pinus taeda. The sequence goes on from APFE030171387.1 coordinate 35,405, forward strand.
AGAAGAAGAGGAAATAAAAAATCTGCAGCCCCTACAAAGTTATCTCCAGGGGATCATTCAAAACCCTCTACTAGTAACAGCTTTGAAGTTTTGGCCAATTAAGAGTCGCAGGATCCGGAGAACTTAAACTCCAATAAAAAAGGTTCCATTCCGGAAAAGACTGAAAGCTCCCATTCGAAAGTAGGGGAAAAGGAGGTGGTACAAGAGGCCAACAACATCAAACTTGCCTCAAAAACTTGGAGCATCCCTGAAATGGATATAGACGGCACGGATCCCAATACAGGAAAAGAAACTGAAGGAGATGGAAGCTATCAAGAACCTCAATTCATGGAAGAGGATACGGAATCAATAGACATTGGCGAGCTAGACATTCTGGGTCTGGAACAGGCATGCAAAACAAGCAATTTCGACAAAATACCTGACAGACAAGTGGAAAATCTAGTGGCGGTCCTCAACAGAGCTCAAAAGAAATACTCAGTAGGGGTTCAAATCGGTAGTTAATGGGATGGGAAGTTCATCACCAAAGACAGTAAAAAACGAGGATGGAAGACCACATTAGAAAGAACCATCAAGATTGGAGAAGTCTTGGTTGAATCAGGCAAATATGCCAAGCTAACCAAGTATTTTAATACCAACCCCAAACCTTCCCAATGAAGTTGATGTCATGGAATATCAGAAGGCTCAATAGCCCAAGGAAAGGAAGACTATTAAAAAACATGCTAATGGAGGAAAAACCCACAATCCTATTTTTGCAAGAAACTAAATGTAACTCGACAGTTTTGGAAAAAATTGCAGCAAAGGTTTGGCCTGGAGGCTTGGTAACAGTTGTTGATGCTCAAGGAGCATCAGGAGGACTTGCAGTGCTCTGGGACGCGCGAACCATACAACTAAAGAACATACATGCAAACAAAAACTTCATTCAGGCCATTTTTCACATAATTGGCACCAATATCCATGGTCACATGACAAACGTGTATTTTCCTCAAGAAACCCAGAACAAGATTGAAATCTTGGATACCATTACGCAGCTCAATACAGACAGAGCGCACCCATTATGGATATCTGGAGGAGATTACAATATGATTGCAAGAATGGAGGAAAAAAAGGAGGACGATGCAGAATAAACAGAGATGGCTCCATATTAAAAGACTTCATTCAGAATAGATGGCTAATAGATCTTCCCTCAAACAATGGCGTATACATCTGGAACAATAAAAGGGCCAATCCAATGCAAATAGATTCTCGTCTTGATCGATTCTTGATTTCGGATAATGTTGTTAATCTCGGAGGAGAATTCATTGCATCAATCCTTCCTTACTCTGGCTCAGATCACTGGCCAATAGCCCTCCACTGGAATCGTCCTGGAAGCAACACCAGGTGACCCTTCCGGTTTGAGGCTTTTTGGCTTTCACATCCGGACTTTTATGAATTTGTCAAAGCATCCTGGTTAAAATTTAATCCAACGGATGGCATTAAAATGTCAATCTTCCAAAGGAAGCTGAAACACCTCAAGGGGGAAATTAAAAGCTAGAATAATTATGTCTTCGGCAATATCTTCAAAGCTAAGGACTGCCTCAATCAAGATATGAAAAATATACAGCAAAGAATGATAGCTGAAGGACGTTCTGAAGAGCTCGCGCAGAAGGAGCAGTACATAGAAACTCAAATCCTTGAGAGAGACTTATAGGAGGAGACTCTCTGGAGGCAAAAATCTAGAGTTAGATGGCTAAAGGAGGGGGAAAAACATACAAAATTCTTTCACAAAACTATTGTGCAAAGAAGAATGAGCAATCAAATCTCCCATATCAACAATGAACAAGGAAGTAAAATTGAAACACATGAAGGAATCGAACAGGAATTTCTCAAATACTTCAAGAAGATGAATCAAGAACCTAATGTAAACAAAACAGAGGCTATTGATATCATCACCAGAAATATACCCAGCCTAATCACAGAAGGTCACAATCTTCTCCTTCTCAAACCAATTAGTCTTCAAGAGGTTGAGAATGTAGTGCATCAGCTAAAAGTCGGGAAAGCGACAGGTCCAGACGGATTTACCTCAAACTTCTTTCAACATTTCTGGGATCTTGTCAAATGGGAAGTCTAGCAAGCTGTGGAAGAATCACGCACACTAAGATGGATGTTTCCAGGTATGAACGCACCTTCCATTGCACTAATACCCAAAGCAGAGGAGCCTAATACTCCAGATAAATACAGACCGATTTCTTTATGCAACATTATCTACAAAACTGTCTCCAAGGTTATAGCTTCCAGATTGAAGCCTTTGCTTCCCCTTATTATATCTCCAGAACAATCTGGATATGTAGAAGGCAGACAGATCACGGACGGGATTATCTTAACCCATGAAATAATCCACTCTCTTAAGCAATCAAAAAAACCAGGTATGCTTCTCAAAATTGACTTATCTAAAGCTTTTGATAGTATCAGCTGGGATTATGTGCAAAAAATTCTAAAGGCCTTTGGTTTTGCCCCTTCTTGGATCACATGGGTCAGCAGTTTTGTGTCATCCTCATTCTTTTCTATTCTTATTAATGGAATACCGTCGACCACTTTCTGTCCTTCTCGAGGTATCAGACAAGGTGACCCTCTTTCGCCCTTTCTTTTTGTCATTCTAGCGGAGGGTCTGGGTCGCAACATTAAATCAGCTATCCTCTCTAATAGCCTCAGAGGTCTAGCCTTCCACCATATCCCTGCCTTTTCTCACCAACAATTCGTTGATGACAACATTCTATTTGGCCATCCTTCTGTTCAAGAAGCCCGATCGTTCAAGTCAATTCTCTCAAACTTCTCGGAAGCCTCGGGAGCTCTCATTAACAAAGTCAAATCTGAGATTTTTTTCTTCAACACGCCTCCTACCACCCAAAGAGCTATTGCTCGCATCCTAGGCTTCACCATCGCTTCTCTTCCGTCTAAATATTTGGGGGCTCCTTTATTTGCTTTGGCTCTTAAACATTCCACTTGGAGCTGCCTTTTAGAAAAACTTGAAGCTAAACTTTTCCTGTGGACTCATGGAGCTCTTAATATGTCTAGTAGGTTGGTTCTAATTAAAGTTGTTCTTCAATCCATGCCTACTTATCTTTTCTCCATTCTGGCGGCGCCTAAGTGGGTTCTTAAGGCAATCAAACAGCTTCAACGCAATTTCTTATGGGGAAATTCGGGTCCAAACAGGAAATGGGTGCTAGTTAAATGGGAGAAAGCATGTCTTCCAAAAAAGGCTGGAGGCATTGGGCTGAGAGACCCAGAACATAGCAATATGGTTATGGGAGCTAAAATCTAGTGGAGATGGCTCTCAAATCCAAGCACTCCCTGGGCATCTCTATGGACAGCAAAATATGCAGGTAATGTACCCATAGAGGAACGAACTAGAATGTCAGAAGTGAGCAAAGGGTCAGTTATTTGGAACTCAGCCAATCTTCAACGACATCTAATTCAAAAACATAGCTTTTTGGATGTGAAGAATGGTAATACAACAAGGTTTTGGGAAGACTCATGGTAGCAGCTACCAAATCTCAGAGACAACACCCCGGGGCTCCTAAACCAAGATATAAACCCCTTTGATAAGGTTAGTCAATTTTGGGACTCTCACAATGGACAAGAACACAGGAAATGGAAAGAGGTCTGCCACATCTTATCACACAGTCTAGAGCAATCTCATCTTACACTTTCATCAGAACTTCAAAAACGACAAATAGTCCTTTTAGAAGATATGGACATTCTTAGATGGGGGTATGAGGAAAAAGGCATTTTCACTACACAAGAAGCTTACAAACTCATCATCAAAGATAGGGTAGTTAAAGATAAGTTATGGAATAATAAATGGAACTCCTCCATATGGTCGAAGGTTTCTACCTTTTTGTGGTTGCTGTCTCACAACATAATTTTAACCTAGGACAATCTAAGAAAAAGGAACTTCGCGGGGCCATCCATATGTCCCAACTGTAAACAAGAAGAGGAAACAACATTACATCTCATGCAAACCTGTCAGCTCGGAAGGAAATTGTGGGAAAATGTCACATTTCGGTGTAAAAAAGAAGGTAGAGTGCATGGGGATATCATAGGCACCCTTCGCACCTAGAGCCAAGAGCCATATCAAAGTAAACTTTTAAATACACTATGGAAACTCATCCCAGGTCTTTTAATGTGGAATATGTGGAAGGAGAGAAACAGAAGGATCTTTAAAGATCAATCAATGTCTCTTGAGCAGATATGGACATGATTGCATAATAACCTTAGAAAAACTCTATCTATCAAAGTATGGTCCAAGGAGGATTTCCCATCAAACCCGCACGAACAAGCTATTTGGGATAATTGGCAGATTCAATTAAATCAGCCGCTCTCAACCAAGGATAACATAGCTAAGCATCAGACGCCTGCAGCTATATGGAACCCACTACCAATCAATGTGTTTCAACTTAACTTTGACGGTGCTTCAAGAGGCAATCTAAGGAAAACGGGATTCGGTGGAGCCATTAGAGACTACCAAGGTACCCCTCTCATAATTTTTTATGGCTCAATTGGATGGAACACCAATAATGCAGCAGAACTAGAAGGATTATGGAGAGGTCTTAATCTAGCACAAGAATGAGGTTTCTTTCCTCTTATTGCGGAAGGAGACTCCCAAATCATCATCACTATGGCCTCAAAACTTCTGCAAGGATCCCTTGTTCACAAAGTTAGTAGCAGCTGGAGACTGGCTCCTCCCCTGGACCTCCTCAAGCAATGGTTTTCTCTTCACCAAGAAATTTCCTTCAAACACATCAGAAGAGAAGAGAACAAGCTAGCGGATTTTCTAGCTAATTTGGGAGTGGACAGTGGAAAAGATTTCTTTGAGGGCTCGATTTCCAGCACAGTTTCTGAAATCCAGCTCTCAACATTCAACGATATTGTAAACAATGATAGGCAGTTGAAGGAAGGCTCACACCCAGATGTGGGTGCCTTAACCACGTATTAATGCCAAAGCATAAGAGGAAGGCAGTTGGCGTTACGACCAACGGTTCTTGGCAGTTAAATGCAAGCGAAAATCAGGCATTTATGGCTCTGAGTACTGGTGGATTGGACTTAGGAGTAATGGCTCTAAGTAAGGGCATTAATGGACTGCAAGGACATGACTCCAGGATGGCGCGTCTCCAAATGGGCATAAAAGAGCTGATACTCGGCGGATTTGGCACAAAGTTATGCTTCAAGTGGTTAATTCTTCTATGGTTCAGAGCTGCGAACAGCATATGGAAGGCCCCCTGGGTCAGGTATATGTCCATTGGGACTAGAATATTAAGAGTGTCCGTTGGGTCTGCACCTATTGTCGTCTGTTTCATTAAGTTTGTTCTCTGTTTCTGCGTCTGGTACAAGAATTTTGTGTCGCCTGTCTTTGTTTGGTGTCTGGGCAAAGCTTATCTGGTCAGCACCTAGCGAGAGCAGTGGGTTTTATCTCGTAATGATTAGGTTTTGTTGGCTGGCGCTCCCTCCGATTGCTTGCTCTGTGGGGGGGTGTTATTCAGTGCGGGCGTATGGTTTTGGAGCCTAATCCAATTAGCCTGTAACTGGTTGATCCTCTCCCAAGCTCAGTGTCTCTGTTTGGTCATTCAGCAACCAAATTTTACCATGCCTCGCCGTCGTGGAATTCCCAGACGTGGTAGCAATTCTGGGTCAAGGGGAGGTTCTTACAGTCGTGGAGGCTCTGTCCCACCCCCCTCACCGGTCTCTGATAGTTCTGACCCTTCTCTAACCAACTCTTTCCATTATGCTCTTTTTAAGTTTAGAAGCAAGCTGAACAAGACGCTTATCTCAGCTGTTGTATTGGTGCTCTTCTCGGAGGAGGAGGATGAGCTAGCCAGTTCGGAAGAAACATCCAGGGATCAGGCTCACTCCCACACTCCCAGTGCTCTTCAAGGAAGCCCTGTTGGGGATGTCCTCAATGACTCGGGGATTATGTACGAGGAAGGCCAACAGAAAATCTCTCGGCCCCAACCTTCATCTTCTCAGGAGCCCATCATGGAATGCGAGCCTGTGAGCCCCTCTGGAAACGTTCTCAGCGTTATTATCCCTCCAGGATGCAACGCGATGGATGTAGAAGACAATATCATGGTTTCCTGGGTAAATCAAGCAAGTGAGAAGGATGTCGACTCTCCTCAGCAGGCTTAAGAGCTTCATGGTTTCAATGACTCTTCAGAAAGTGAATTTTTGTGGTTTGTTCTTGGTATGCATTTTCTTAATTTGCATGGTCTATTCCCTCAATGGCATGAGATTTAAAATCTCCAGGTTTTTTGCGTCTCAATGGAAATGTAATAGTCCTTATAAAGGAAAGTATTTTTGTAAGGGATCAGGTTCTTATGCAACTTCACCCTGATCTAGCTCAGCGCAGTGATGAATTTTCTTCAGAACACCAGTTTTGCTATTGTTCTGATATTTAACTTTGTAAAAGTCAGGCATCTGGACACCTGCAATAGCCTTTTTGGCAGAGGGCAGGCTACAGCCCCCTCAGAGGTTCAAACCTCTCTGTAAATATTTTTCCTCTTTCATTTTAATAGAATAGTCTTTACTCAGAAAAAGAAAAACAATACTGGGCTTCTATGGGGCACAATAGTAACAATATGGGCACTACATGGGTACATCAATATAATAAGGGGGTTGTACTAATAACAATAAGGGGTTACACTAGTAGTATAGGGACCTAACATGCCCCTCTCCTTCAAAAAGTTTTGTTCTCAATGCTTGAGTAGTTCTTGATGCTTCTGTATAAAATTCTTGTCCTCCCATGTGGAATCTTCAGCATGTAAGTTCTTCCACTTAATGAGATACTCTGAAATTTATCGATTTTGTAGGTATCGGGTTCTTGTTTCTGTGGTTGCTCGAGGTTCCAATATGATTTTTCCTTCCTCTTCAATTTCTTGCAATATTGTTAGAATTGGGATCTTTTGCAACTTTTGAATAAGTGACCATACGTCTTCATCCTTCTTCCATTCATCCTTTGCTTCGTTTACCCAATCTGAATGGATAATAGAAATAGCACAAAACAATGCTTCCACATCCTCATCCTATCTTGAGATTGCATCTGCAACAAAATTTTTCTTCCATTTTCTATAGATGATGTCAAAGTCATAACCCAACATATCTGTGACAAATTTTTTCTGTTCTTCTAAAGATAATAGTTGTTCTAAAAATTATTTAAGACTATCATGATCATTTTTTACCTTGAAGTGTCTTCCCATTTGGTAAGGTCACCATTTTTTAAGTGCATGTAGTATTGCCAACATTTACTTCTCATAAATAGCTTGCTTGAGATGTAGTAGTAAAAATACCCAATCACCTACATCAAAACATTTTTCACTACGATGTTGATCTACCTGTTCTTTCATTCGATTTTGCACCAAAGTGGTGTTATCTATTAAAAGTTGGAGAACTTGTTGTTGATTCTTGATGTGATCTTTCACTACTTGAACCTTTTTCGTCTTGATATGTCCTTCTACCTTTAGAGTTTGAGGAGTCGTAATTTCTTCCAATCCTTTACAAGATATGGTCGGATTCATTTCTTGATGCTCGATGCGATCTTTCACTTCTTGAACATTTTTCTTCTTGATATGTCCTTCTATCTTGATAGTTTGAGGAGTGGTAATTTCGACCAATGAATTACAAGATATGGTTGGATTCATTTCTTCTTTCTCGATGAGATCTTTCACTTCTTGCACCTTTTTCTTCTTGATATGTCCTTCTATCTTGAGAGTTTGAGGAGTGGTAATTCCAGCCAATACATTACAAGATATGGTCAGATTCATTTCTTCTTTATCTAGGCTTTGTTCCTCGAGTATATCCTCTTCCTTTGACCTTTCTTGATTTTAGGAGATCGATCTTGCACCGACTGTAACTCTGTAGTTTTAGATCATTAAGTTCTAAAATTGCAACCTGCAGTAGCCCTCTGTGTCTTCTTTCCAATGCCACCAGTTTGATCCAAATTGGATTCTCCAAGGAAGAGTTATGAAAAATATTCCATAGTGACCTCATTATAGACTAGTTCAGTAGAGAGAACTTGTATGATGTGCCACGTGTCCCTGTTTGGAGCAACAAAACCCTAGAATCCAAAGATCTGATACCAAATGTTATGAAACTAGCTCAAGAAAAGATAGAAAAGATAGATCAATGCCTTAGAATTCAGCCTCTTCGAGGGGGCAACCTCCTTTACATTACATAAATGAACAATTCTTGGATGAAACAAATGATGACCTCCTTTCTATATATAGGAGTCCCTAAAGGGGTTCATTATATATCAGAGCCGACATAACAATAATAATTAAGGGCACCAATAAATAACAATAGTGGGCATTCTATGGGCACAATAGTAACAATATGGGCACTACATGGGTACATCAATATAATAAGAGGGTTGTACTAATAATAATAAGGGGTTACACTAGTAGTATAGGCGCCTAACAAAGATCCATATTAGTTTTGGTTTGTAGTAAGAGCAGTGTGGGAAGCACACGGGGTTACGGATGATAACATTAAGAAGGCCACATTGGTAAGTGTGCTATAGGATCGTGTAATGACATGGTATATCAAGCACTCGAATGATCACCTGAATGCTGGAATAGCATAAATCCAAAATGTGTTGAACAGAGAATTTAGTTGGCTGAAATCAGAGATGCAGTCAATCATCAGATTCAAGGAGATCGCGATACTTCCAGGTGAAACCCCCTAGGATTTGGATCAGAGGTTGAAAAGTATGATCTGTAAGGATAATAGGATAATGACAGAGGTTTAGCACCACGCATGGATTGTGGAAACAATGATGAGGTTGCATGAAAAACTGATACAGGATTCGGGGTTGGGAGTCCAACAAATCCACGTGCAACTACAAAACCTATGCTTGGATATGAAAAGTTTGAAGCAGGATAGGGCATCCCGGCCAGAGGCATGTGAAGAAGTGTGGTGTATAAAAATGTAAAGTCTAGGGTCATAATAAGGATCATTGTCCAGTATTCACGAACTATTTGGTGGGAGGGGGTCCAATGTTGTTGAGACCAGAGGTACAAGCAGGGCTGAGTGCAACACCTGCACTCTAGTGTGCAATTTGTCAGGTGGGAGGAAAGCACGCAATGGACAACTATCACCTGTTGCAAAAGTATACCCAAACTCCACAAAAACTGTATTGTAATTTCTGTAGATCAGTGGGCCACGATGAGCGGACATGTCGAAGCTATGAGCTAATGATGGAGACCCCAACTTATCGAATGCAGACAGAAATGTGAGGCCTCGATCCGACTGCAACAATCACGCATGGGGGGATTTCAAGGGCGAGGTCGAGGACGAGGAGGAGTGGGACCCGGACGAGGGCGTGGACAATTAATCTGCTATAATTGCAGAGGACCTTGGCACTATGCGCCTAACTGTATGAATCCAACTAGAATATGTTGTCCGTATTGTTATCAGTTTGATGATGAAGTAGTAGATTGTTCAACTTTGATCGCATAAATGCATGAGAAAGGGGTACTACAGCCCACTCCAACTCAAAATATCCAAATGATGAGGTCTATACCACGCGAAGAAGACCCCAACGTGAATATGGTGCTTAGAGGTAGCACGACCATAGGGGAAGATAAGGGAAAGCAACCTGAGGACAATACATCAGCTCGCAAGGCTCCTATGAAGGAACCTATGTTTGACTGGGAACGTGCAAGGGAAATGTTTATGGAAGCTAAGAAGAGCTTCAAGGAGGCCTCTACTTTAGGTAGTAAGGATCAACTAGAGTCAGGAATGGATCCTTCTATGCTTACTACCTTTTCAGAGACATGCATGAAGCTACTACAAGACAATAAGGTAGTTAAAGGAATACAAGAGCTAATCACTAGGTGCGTAGGGTTAGGGGAACCACGCGTAGTTTGAAAGATGGGGAAGCATGCTCTGCGCACTAGGAGGGAAATGCAGTTGATGGTGCAAATTGGTTAATATGAGATGCATCAGGTAATCCTCGACCTGGGTTCGGATGCGAATGTGTTACCAAAAAAAACTTGGGAATGAATGGGCAAGCCTGCATTACAATGGTCTCCTATTCAATTACATATGGAAAACCAACAAAAGATTGTACCCATGGGAAGATTGCAAAGGGTAACAGTGGATATCGAAGGTGCGAGTACACAAATGGACTTTGAGGTGATAGAGATTGTGGATGACAGTAACCCTTACCCCGCGTTGTTAGGGATAGATTAGGCCACGGATATGAATGGAGTCATCAACCTGAAGAAGCAGAAAATGACTTTCAAGAAAAAGTCTCTACACGTAGTAGTTCCATTGGATCTAGTCGAAGTAGCATGCTACACTGAACCTATGCGCGAAGATGACAACAACGATGAGCTAGACTACATTTACCAAATAACGACGTAAGACTAGGATAAGGTAAACCTGACTGAAGATGGGAGGATCTCATGGGAGCGTGACAGTTCCTGTACTTTGGATTCAGACGAAGAAACAGAACGCTGGAATAACCGGTTGCACAAAGTAACAACGTTAAATTGCAACATGATGATTAGATCATTACGGTACGTAATGATCGAAGCAAGGGAACTACCAACATATGATGGGGACACTGGTGTGGATGAATTCTTAGATAAAGTCAGAAGGTCAATACCAAAATAGTAGTAGTACGATGTGATGGACTGGGCATTGTGCGCGATGCCCACACAATGGTGGCAGATGCACCAGAAGAATATTGGGAGCTGGCACGAATGCAGAAGAAGGATGCACTGACATTTTGGAAGTCCCCAACGTCAAACGCGAGCTAGGCAAGCAGGGAAAAACAATTTGTGTGCCCACCTGTGTCGATGGGCGCAGTCGCATGCTAGGCAGGCACAACCCAGGCTAAGGATAAAAAATCAAGACCCGACGTGGCAATAGAAAGAATGACACTCACCGCAAATACCCCAGTGGAGAATTAACAAGGCTATGCGAGATCATGAAGAGAGTTTACCAGGTGGGACAAACAGATTGGGACCTGCGCGTACCAGTGGTTCGATGGGCCTATAAGACCATAAGAAAAAACCGGAGTGTGGAAATGATCTCAATGGTGACAAGAAGAGAGGAAAATAGGAGGACAAAGAAGAATCCCCAGACCACAGCTCCTGCTGTAGGGACAGGACGCAAGGACCTGGGTAAAGGAATTAGATAGTTGTAAGAAGACCTTCAGCGAGGAAGCATGAAACTTTGTGAAATCAATGATGAGTGGGCACGACTGAGGAAGAGAAGTATGGCATTAGATGAAGAAATTTGCAAAATGGAAACTAAAGTCACACAAGCGGGTCGCGAGAAACTAAGTATGATGAGACCCAGTCTAGCCAGCCCTACTAGTGCATTAGAAAGAGTTGTGAACTTGCTATCATGGTTACAACCACACCTTACTAAAAAAGGGAAGGTACCATATGCAGAGGAACGTGATGCAAAGGCATGTGAAAGATGCCTGCAGTCCGGGCTAGCAAGAAAAGCGAAGCCTCACACCAGGGGTGTGACCACCTGACTATCTGTAGAATGCACAGTCTCAGCGCTCTAGGTAGTTGAAAGAAGGCGCAGGACTATAAACAAGGCTGCAATATATATGTAAAGAAAGGAGGTTTCACGTAAGGCCCGTCTATCACAAGGCTTGCGGTCGTGCTTAAGGGGAAGTGCTGCCATGCAGATAGGCTGGGGGTGACCATTGATGTCACTATTCATGACAAGAAGTCTAATTTAATGCAGAATGGAGCAAGCGGTAGGCCATTAAGACATGAATTTTGAGCTAGATTCGGGGAGATCTGCCTCCAAGTGGGTACGAATGACTCAGAAATGGAGGAAATGGCTGAATTCAAATCCGAATGTTACTATAAAATTCCACGGGGTAGTTTTGAAGTAACCCAAAGTTGTTTGAGATTTGAGTTAGTATAGAGCAATGAGCCCCAAGCTATCATGCCAACCGTGTGTATGCAACAAGGCGAATCTAGTATAAACACAATGTTAAGAACCAGAGTGCGAGCTACGGGAGTTGGCTCAAAACCCCGGGTGACCCGGGAGGAGCCTGGAGAGGCAACAGGCACACCAAAGGTACCAAAGTCCCCACGCATGCCGCGACCATGGAAAAACAAATAGCCAATGGGGCCAGTTTGGGTATCACCATGGAACCCAAGAGTTAGTAAAGTATCAATGATAGAGAAGGGCAAAGTTGTCACCGTTGAAACAGAGGAGGAGGAGGAAGATTTGTAAGCATTCATAACCCAAATTGAGGTACAAGATGATGAGGAAAAAAATATCTCCTGAGTACCTTCAGCGATAGAGTTACCCCCCTATATTCCCCTATGGAAAGGGACAGCTAAGATACCGAAGGACCTAGAGGCCATTAAGAGTGCACTCCCGACCCCACTCCTTCCGGATGACATAAGGTTTGATGGTCCACTACTGGGATAGGTATCGAATAGAAAATTTGAACATTGGGACCTCACGGATAGTGAGATGTTCCCACAGTTGGCTGTGGAGAAATTACTACATTAGAAGTGGCTGCAAGGTGTGGAGAAGGTGGGGTTACTACATCTGCAGTGGATACCCCACTACCACCACGTGCCTATCACAATTTTTGTCATTAGTAAGCTACTATTTTTAGTACATGATGAGTATCTTTGGTTGGACGAGCTAATTCCCATCACGACTAACTTAATTCACCAAATTTCATGGCTGCCGATTAAGGGAAGCAATCCCGTAGACATCACCGAAAAAAGTAGCAACTTGGGCCTCACGGAAGAAATTAAGGGAAAATATAAGCTATAAAAAAGGAAGCGAGGGTATGTAATAGCAAGCATTAAGGGCCGAGGGGTGTGCATTGCCACCCAATTACTAGCTAGCAAGCTCATGAGGAAATGCAGCATAGACGAAGTTCTAGCATCTATAATTGCATTGGTAGAGCAGTGTGCAAAAGGGGTCTAGTTCAATTGGGTGCAGTTTCTCTATGATGAATTTTTTATGAATTGCAGGGAAGCCCAGGACTAAGGTAAGACCTTCCACTATGCGTGGTTTCTCTTATCCATCATGTTGGTTTTGAGGAGCTGCCAACAGACAACCAATTTCTCGGCGTGGAGTGGAGCCTACCTGAGGTCATGAGGTACACCTCGCTCTGGGCAACAAAAGATGTGGCGAGGATTCAGGAGAAAAAGGTATTTTGGACATTTGTAGAGGTGAGTTTACGAACGTGGATCAACTGTAGGCTACATTTTACAGAGTGCAGCAGAATTCAAGGTGGATATGCATAACTTGTATATCCAGGTGCGTAAGGATCTAGCCCGAGCATGGGAAAAGTTGTCATTCATTGCCACAGACGATGTAATCTTCGAAGTAATGGTGTCATGGTCTCTGAAGTGGCGCGCCCCGGACTTGGTGGAACTAGAAAGGATTGCGACACAGCAAAGGAAGAAGGAGACCAAGTTGCGCATCGCAAAGGTGGTGGAAAGAAAGCGCCAGGAACAGGAAGCGGTCATGCAGCAAAAGGCGACTGAGGCAGCATCACTAGAGCAAATGACACAAACCACAACCATACCCATTGAGGAAATCGAGGAAGGCCAGAACATGTCCACAGAGCAGGACATATAGGGGTAGGTGGAGACACAGCAATGCACAGACCTTACAACAAATGTGACCCAACTCAAGAGGCCGTGCATCCAAAAGGAACCACCCGCACTCAAAAGGACAAATACAACAAAGACCATGGAAGGAACCCTTATTGATAAGGATGCTCTGGCAGAGTTGATGACGGAGTAGATAACTATGTTGGGGGTGCTCAGAGCACAGTTGCACACATTATAGGTGCGACCCCCAGGAATGATGACACCACACCTTGCAGAAGGTATAACCAAAGCTGAACAGATGATGTGTGCATGAACAACGAACACTTTGATGTTACCATTAGGCATCGTCTTAGCAGAAACTGAAGGTGACATGACGGGCTATGGTTGAATTTTGCCACCCTTCCAAGAGAAACCCTATACTAGCTACAAGATAGGATAACTACTGAGCTTTGTGCCAGGGAGGGCTGCGCTCTCCAAGCCTTGAGTGAGCAGAAAGTAAATTTAGAATGGATCAGCCTGCAGTGTGATAGCATGGTTGCCCAAAACCAAGGATTGGAATAGGTAGTGGAGGAGGCCTGTAGTAGCATTGTAGAGTTGGTCATACTAGCAGCACTCCCCACTGCAAAAAAGATTCATCAACTGGTAGCTAGAGTCTTTAGGACCCAGGAGGAGGCTGCGAAGGTTCAGTTGGAGCTAAACTTGCAGATCACGAAGCTGTGACTGAAGGCGTAGTCCTCTACACCCCTGGAAGTTAGAGAGTAGCACCACTAAGCCATTCAATTGGGGTTGAGAGAGATTCGGCCTACCCATGGTCTGTGGACCATGGGAATGTATAAATAGAGAAAGGCTCTAGGTGTAGAAGGCATTTTTTGGAAGTTTGAGATAAGATATGAAGTGTTATGGGTTGTTAACAATGATATTTGTTCTAAGTCTATAAGTCTGAGTAGAGGGTCGTAGTAGGAGATAGAGGCTCCACAGTTGTGTGCGTGGAGGTCTAGTAGAGTCCACAGCTATGTGCGTGGACCCCTGCAGCTGTGTGCGCAGGGAAAGAAGTGGATTGTAACTAGAAAAATGCATTAATAAAGATAAGTTGGTTTTGGAATATTGCGTATCTATTTCTATATTCTAGTTTATGCATTTGTTTACGGTTTATGATTACGCGCATGTCTATTTATGTTAAATGGTAACTGAAAGTATTGTGCCTTCATAAGTTAATTCAAGATCTATAATAATATTAAGCACAGAAAAGGTAAATGGCATTCGCGCTCGTATAAGGTAGTTACTTTGAACAGACGGCTACGCAGGAGTAACGCAGCACGTAGGATCCGTTCACGAACTTCTAGACCTCATCAAGACATCCCTAGGGTGCGAAACCTGGTTCCAGTACCCTCCCATACTACCTCAGGTGAGACCTTAGTTTGTGCTCTGCGGACTATTGCCGAAAGGGCTGGTATTTTTGGGATTTGTTTGGCTAAAACATTTTTGAACCTGGATTAGGCCCCAATAAGCCAACACTTTCATATTATAAAATGGCCATATAACATAGCTGAAGGCTTATAATGATTGGTTGTAGTTTAATCCTATGTGATACATATCTGGGCTATGTAGTTTTTACATAACGGAGGTTTTTGTGTGTCACATTGTTAAAACCTCTGATATATCACTTTGGCGATACTCTGATATTAATGGTGCTTCGAATTCCGATTAATCACTTCGCTGATAATCTGATAAACATCCATCGTCGATATCCCAATGCACCTTCGCCTCTGACTTATGATATTTTCTAGGGTCTGATATGTCAAACCTAATATGGTATTAATTCTGGTCTATAAAGATAACACATTTGCTCCATATTAGAGCTCCCATATGTAACCAGGTTAGAAATTTCTGATATCAAAAGATCTCTGACATACCTTTGCACCCACCACTTTTCCACATATGTCATCACCTTTGGACCTGATATGGTTACAGAATTGGTTTAATTGTAAACCATGTCTGCTCATATATCGGAAATTTTGGAATGGCACACATCTAAAACTCCAATAATACCCTTTCCTCCAATATCTGATAAGATATGTATCCAATACACATATAGACCATGGCTTAATTCAAATATCGCATCCATTACATCAAGTGTTTACCATAAGATTGGTGTGTTACTGTGTTTAAAACTTCTAATATGCAATTGTTCTGATAAACTCCTATGCTTACGACTTTTCATCTCCAAGGGGCCGCTATTATATTATTTGCAAAGCCATTGATTTTGGGTGTAAATATTAGTTGTTTTCATATTATTGTTTTCGCCATTTTTATGGCTAAATCTAATTTTGTTATTATGCTTTGACAAAGGTTTTCCGATTAAGCCCAATATTAAAACAAATCTGGTCTATGCCAATGAAATTTCTCTAGTCAAGCAAAGGGATATTATAGTAAAAGAAAATTGTTGTTTCAATTGTTCCATGACTACGAATTCTTTGAAACAGTCTGGAGACAAGCGGTATTATTCTTATCATTGCATAGGCTAAATTCTGAAAAATTTCTTAATTGTACCATCAACATTTTTCTAGAACCCAATCAAAGCAATCCTTTTGTTTTATTGTCTTTGAAATTAACTCGACTTTGGAGAGATTTGGGGAATATGTTTTTCTTTCTAAATCATGTATAAATACCCATTGCTAGGCTGAGGTGGGGGGGAGGGAGGATTCAAATCCAGGAGAAATGGAAGATAATATAAGAGCTTATAGCCTTTGTAGATGAGTTTCATCACTCATTTGCACTACTGCAGTGGGATTGAAGTCTTCTTTGCAGATAAAGATCGAGTTGTTGGCAATGACAGATTTGCACTATTGTAATCTTTTGAGGTTCTGTAACTCAATTCATATTCATAATAAATTTTATTTCTATAATTGTTGTATGGCACTATTGTTTGCATTGATTAATGAAATATTTTTTTTCAGTTTTCAGTTACATTTCTATTGTATGAGTTATTTGTTGGCTTTACGACTATTTCTAAATGTTAAATGTTAGCCCATTTAAAATTTTGATCAAGCTACCTTGTAGAATTAATTAGAAATGCATCTTGGAAACTGGAAATTGCATAAGAACAAACATTTATTTCTTTAGGCTGGTTAGCTATCTAAAAGTTTAGAGTTCTCGGTGTTTTTACCTTTTACATGTCATTTTATTTGAACTACTTCAGTATTATGACATGGATTTCTCATTCTTATATATATTTATATTAGGAGTTGGAGCTATTTACAATTACGTGTATGGCAATTTTTTATTAGGCATTTAGTTGTTTGTATTTGTTTTAACAAGGATTAGATCTCATGAACTATTTCCTTGGTCTATTTACTTCATTTCAATTCCAATTCCTAAATGCTTCTTTTCTTGTCCTTTTAAGCTTGCCCTCGATTGAAAGAAAGACTATTCTTTCCTTCAATAGAGATAGGTCTAGGATAAGTGCATCATCGGTTAATTTTTGCATTTTAATTCTTGTTTATGCATCTTAGAAGTCCTCTTCCCAAAGAGGCAAAGTTTAGAGTGGTTTGGCTAAGCCACAATGCCAGCTTAAGGATCATTCTCTTTCCTGATCAATAAGGTGAATTGATCTGATGTCTCTTATCTATTTGTAATTAAAAGATATACCAATAGAGAAAGAGAAAAGGTATATAGACCTAGTCTAACTAGTTGGAACCACCATTTAAATGGAAAAGGAATTGCTTTACTTTGTGACAGGGTGGTCTGCCTTAGAATGTTGAAAGGGTCATTTTTCACAATCAACATTTTTTATGCTAGAAGGAGGACCCTGAGCTAGTTTTTCTATTTGAATTTTTGTTTTATCAATTTTTAACTAATCATGGCTCCTATATGCATTCCTACATTGGGTCATGCTTTCAGCACATCTAAACCTACCAGGTGCATGACCAAGAAGTAGATTGGATCCTTATCTAATTTAAATTTCGACGGTGAGAGTAAATTTTAAGCCTTAGATCATCTTTCTGATTTTCTAGAGAATTGTGAATCTTTTAATATTATTGCTGACAATGAGATTTGCAGACTTTTTACTCTGACATTCTGAGGACGAATCCACAAAAGGTACAAATCACTTCCAGCGAAATCAATTCATTCCTGGAACCATTTTATGTAGGTATTTCTAAAAGCACATCAAAATTATAATTACAATAATTTATGTTTAGAATTAGATAATATTTTCATCTACGAAAACGAATCTTTAGAATATTTTTCTAATAGATTTTGGTCACTTTATTATAGATTTCATTTATGTCATTTACCTTCAACTGAAGATTTGATTGAACATTCCTCTTCCCTAGTTTCTTCTAATTTTGAAGATAATAAATTAAATAATGAAGAACAGGACACATTTAATTCATTTATTAGTCTTGAATCAACAAATGATTTTATTGAGCCTGAGCCTAATATTGAAATTAGATCACAACCTTCACATCTAGAAAGTTCCAATTAACATTTTCTATTTTCTAAAATGAATGCTTCAAATATAAATGCAAAATTTGAAAATGTAATTGAAACAATTTCAAATGATTCTTGTGACCAACAATTAGGCCCAATAGAATCTAATCAAGAACAATATTTAAATAATGAATATACCACTCTCCCTTCCGTTAAGGCAAATTCTGAAAATTCAGAACACATTTCTACAATTGAAAGAATTTCTTTAAACAAGAATTATGATAATACGACGAATTGTCAAGATGTCTCTTTTTAGCCAACATTAGTCATTGTTTTCTTGATCATGATATATTTTCAGATCAGATTCATTAAATAATGATCATTTAAAGATGTTGGTATAAAACAAGTTTATCACGAGTTCTGAAAAATCTGAAATTATTGATGATAATTTTTTAGTCATCAACAACGTTTCAAAATCTTGTTCTCTCATATTTTCTTATTCTATTAGTATAGATTAGTCATTTGATTTCAGAGAGGAGGTAATTTATGATGAATACAGTGATGATGATGATAAATATTTTTATCTTATACAAAGCGAACTAATTTTAAAAATTGATTTCTCTCATGGTGATTCACGTGCTATGATTTTGTCTCCTATTGTTCAACACAAATTTATCCTAAACATTTTGATGAGTTTGTTTTGCAGGTTTATAATTCTTTTGATTCTAATTTTCTTTTCGAAACTTGCATCTATAACATTTTCTTGGAATTCCCTCTTAGTGGAAATTCGATCACTGAATTTAATGATAGGTTCCAGAGTTGCACTATAACATTATGTTGTAATTTTAATGTCCATAGCGATTTGGTTAGGTTTGATTTCTTTTGATTATTTCGTTATCTTTTCTTTTTTGATTTTTTATGCAGGCATGTTCAATATCTTAGCATTGAACACCCTCAAGATGCATTAACTGAAGACAATGAATATGTTATTCGAAATTTTAATCTTGAATATCAAGAAACTTTTCTTTCTAAATTCACTTGATATTCATTTCATTTCAATTATCTCGTTGTCGTTCAAAAATAAATCTTGAGTGTTTTCTTCACAATCTGCCTTGCTAACTTCTCCTTTGGTTAGTTTCGATAGATATTTTCTTTTATGATCCGATATATATTTTCTTGGAGAAAACTTTCCAATAGAGATGGTCTTCAAATAGGTTATGTGTAAATAAGTTCATGTTTGTACATACTTTAGCATTAGATGTATATAATCAATTCAGATTTATTTTTGTTGTTTCATTTGTGCTTTTGTTACTAATTTTTTTACTTGTGTGTACATGTAGTAAATGAAGCACTTGAATGGTTACACTAGAAGTTTGATTTTACTTAATCTTAGTATGCTTTTTTAGATTATGATTAGGAATAGATTAGATTTCTTTTTGTTAATGTTTTATAGATTGAATAAAAATATGATTTTAAACATTTTTAAGAAATACATGGAGGAAGATGAAGGCCCATGAGGTAAACTTATTATCAAATTATTCCAGGTATGCATTTTTATGTTCATTATCATCTATTTGTGCGTTTTTATTTCAATTTGTTATTTTCTTCTTCAGTTTTTCTTTCTTATATTTTGTTTTCTTTTTGTAGGTTCTGGTTTAATCCAACTTTTGTGAATAATTCAATTGTGATAAACATAAATGCTAAATGGAATATTTTTCAAGCCTTACTCAAGGAGATTTCCTTAACTTTAAATTTTTCTTCTCATTTTTGTGACATGTTTTAAAGTAAGATTTGATTAAGGAGATAAATCTATGTTAAGCTCTCAAATGAAATTTTTAATCACAACTCTTCATTATTTAGTTTTTAATAATCTCATGAAATAGAAACTCATTAAGATATTACTCTTATCTTGTTTGAGTTGTTTCTATTTCACGATTTTCCTTGCAATGGTTTTTTTCCTTTTTATTTAGTGTGCATTTCTCTTTTATCCTTCTTTCGGATCTGATTTCACGACATTTCATTGTGTTTCCCTTTGAAAATCCCCTTGGTAATATTACCAAGCTTTTAGTTGGAGGGATTTTTCACACCCATCTTTGGTTTCATATATGAGAAATTTTTACTCTTTTTCAATGAAATTCATTGGTAAAAGGAAAAATATCAAAATAATTATTAAATTTCTATTTTTCAGATTTAGATTTGAAACCCTCATTGTTTTTTTTCTTATCATTTTGATAATATCACTTTATAATATAAGAGATAACTATATTTTGCAATAACTTATCTTATAAACATCTATTACTAAAACAACACAAAGCAACATAAAAAAAGTTTAGTATCCTATAACTTCGCCATGTCATCCCAATCTCTTAAGGAGAAGATTTGTCTCCCCGTCTATTAACACAAAATTTGTAAATTACCTGAAAGATAGGGGATCTCTGTAAAGAGCCAGCCTACCATGATCATGGGTCTTAATGGTTATGACATTATCATATATGATTACCAAGCTAGGATAATAGCTTATAACAATTCATTGTAAGACAAGATGTCTGATCACAAACTGGCTTATTGATGACTATCAACGCTTGTGAATGGCATTTTCGTTTATGGTCACCAAGCGAAGACAATGAATTTCAAAGTTTTAATAAAATAGGTTTCCTCTGAAATATTTAAACATATATGGGATACTAACATTTCCTTTGGGCTAAGAGGTAACCCTGTCAAGGCTATGGACACCTGCTAGTAGCAATGGCTCTACCTATGATAATGAGAGTTCAACTTTTCATAGTAAACACAATTATATGTTTTTTTCTTTAGTATAAGTTGTCATCAATTAAATATTTGTTGTAATATGACTCTTATAATCAATATTAGAGATACACAAAATGATAAAATTTTGATATATGTTATAAGAGATTTCATTGCAAATCTACATTCCTAGCACTTTGATTGATTTAACTTTATACCTTTTTCCTCAAAGTTTCATCACTTTTTAGAGATAACTGGTTCTTCCCAGTGTGTCGCCATTGTTGTGGTAAAAACACAACCCCCCCATTATTCACTTAATTTTCACTATGGGGACCCTTTAATCAAATGGTTTGTCATATTACTATTTGATTTGGAGAGTTTGGATTGCTTAAATGAGTTTGGTATATTCTTATCTTCCTATCATAACTCGTTTGATCTCATTTGGACATTTGGTTTGTAAATGGTGCCTAATTATCAATTTAATATTTTTCACTGCCTTGGCCTAATGATATGTATATAATTTATTTTGCCTTTTTGTTTTATAGGTTTTTTTTTTCACTTTTATTTGTAAAATATTTATTTGTATTTGTAAATGGTACTTTTATTTTTATCACTTCAATAGCCCCCAAGACCAATTTTTTTATTATGTAGTGTCTATAGCTTCATTATTCAACAAAACCAAGTTGCGTTGGCTTTTGAGCCGTTAAAATTCACTTATTACTAAAAAGAGTCCTTTTTTGTAAATCCTCTCATATTATAAAACAGTCATATAACAGAGTTGAATTCTTGTAATGAGTGGTTGTAGCTTAATCCTTTGTAATACATATTGGGGCCTTGTAGCTTTTACATATCGAAGATTTTTGTGTGTCACATTGTTAAAACCTCTGATATATCACTCCACTGATACTTCGATATCCATGCCACTCCAACCTCCAATATGTCACTCTGTTAATATTCTGATAAACAACCATCGCTGATATGCCAATGTGCCTTCCCCTACGACTTCCGATATTTGTCAGGCTCCGATATGTCAGACTCGATATGGTATTAATTTTGGTCTATAAAGATATTGTGTCTACTCCAAATTGGAGCTCCCGTATG
Organism: Pinus taeda; assembly: GCA_000404065.3. Taxonomy (NCBI): domain Eukaryota; kingdom Viridiplantae; phylum Streptophyta; class Pinopsida; order Pinales; family Pinaceae; genus Pinus; species Pinus taeda. The sequence continues at coordinate 57,268 of APFE030171387.1, forward strand.
TATCTACTTTAGAGATTTCTAATATTTGAAGATCTTCGACATACCTTTTCACCCACCACATGTCCGCCTACCACATTGCCTTCAGACCCAATATGGTTATAGAATTGGTTTAATTGTAAAATTGTGTCTACTCATATATGAAAACTTTTGTAATGGAACACATCTAAAATCTCTAATAAGACCCTTTCCTCTAATCTCTGATGATCTATGGATCTGATAAACATATAAACCATGGTTTAATTCAAAAATTGCTTCCATTACATCAAATGTTTACCATAAGATTGTTGTGTGACTATGTTTAAAACTTCTGATATGCAATTGTTGTGATAGACTCTTATGCTTGCCACTTTTCATCTTATTAGGGTCGCTATGATATTAATTGAGAATCCATTTATTTTTTATTGGTTTTGGGCTAGTAGTTGTTTGCATATTACTTTTTCCACCATTTTTATGGCTAACTCTGATTTTTTTATTATGTTTTGACAACGGTTTTCTGATTAAGGTCAATATTAAAACAGATATGGTCTATTTCCAATGAAAAATATGTAGGAAGGAAAGGGGATATTATAATAAAATAAAATTGTTGTTTCAGTTGTACCACACCAACAAATTCTTCGAAACAAACTGGAGACAAGCGAGATTTTTCTTATTGTTGCACAGGTTAAATTGAGAAAATTTTCTTAATTGTACCATCAGCATTTTTCCAGACCCCAATCAAAGCAATCATTTTGTTTTATTGTCTTTGAAATTAACTTGACTATGGAGAGATTTTGGGAAAATGTTTTTATTTCTAAATCATGTATAAGTGCCCATTGTTTGGCTAAGGGGGGTGGGGGGCGATTCAAGTCCAAGAGAAGAGGTAGGATAATATAAGAGCTTAAAGCATGTTTGTAGTGGAGTTTCAATGATCAATTCCACTATTATAGTGGGATTGAAGTCTTCTTTGTAGATAGAGATTGAGTTGCTGGCAGCGAAGGATTTGCACCACTTTAATCTTTTGAGGTTCTGCAACTTGATTCATACTCATAATAAAGTTTTTTTCTGTAACTGCTATATGGCTATATTGTTTGCATCTATTATTGAAATAAACATTTCAGTTTTCAGTTAGATTTTTGTTGTATGAGTTATTTTTTGGCTTTAGCACTATTTTTAAATGTTAAATGTTAGCCCATTTAAAATTATGATCAAGCTACCTTGCAAAATTAGTCAGAAATGCATCTTGAAAACTAGAAATTGTATGAGGAAAAAACATTTATTTCTTTAGGCTAGCTAGCTATCTAACATTTTAGAGTTATAAATGCTTTTATTTTATACATTGCATTTTATTTGAACTACTTCAGTACTATGACACAAATTTCTCATTCTTATATATATTTTTATTAGGAGTTGGAGATATTTACAGTTAAGTGTCTGGTAACTATTTATTAGGAATTTAGTTGTTTGTATTTGTTTTAACAAGGTTTAGATCTCATGAACTATTTACTTGGTCTATTTCCTTCATTTCAATTCCAATTCCTACATACTTCTTTTCCCGTGATTTTAAGTCTGCTCTCAATTGAGAGAAAAACTATTAGTTCCTTCAATTGAGATAGGTATAGGTTAAGTTTTGCATTTTAATTCTTGTTTCTGCATCTTAGAATTCCTCTTCCCAAAGAGGCAAAGTTTAGAGTGGTTTGGTTGAGCCAAAAAGTCACCTTAAGGATCAATCTCTTGCCTAATCAACAAGGAGAATTGATCTGATGTCTCATATCTGTTGGTAATTAAAAGTCATACCATAGGCCAATAGAGAAAGAGAAATGGTAATTGAACCTAGTCTAACTAGTTGGAACTACCATTTCAATGAAAAAGGAATTGCTTTAAGTTCTTGATTGGGTGGTCTCCCTTAGAATGTTGAAAGGGTCATTTTTCCCGATCAACAAGTAGGTCTCTCAATATTTATCCCAGTTAAGAAATATTGAGCTATCATCGAATAATATGTAAGGAAGATAAAATCTCAAAATGCCATGAGGGTTCACTACTTAGTTTTTACGCAAACACCTTGGGAGCAACATGAGAATGGTGGTGAATATGAGTATAACTCAAATTCAAGAAAAATTTAAAACATTTCATAGTTATAAATGTAACAATACATATTTTATCCCCTCTCTCTTCATCTTAATCTCTATTTCCATAATGAGGTAGCTATAGAATCTACCATTGGAACATATCTGTTAACAAATGAATTATATCTATCAAAGGAATACAATATACCTTTGGATTCAACATTAAAGTAGAATGTAAAATAGTCGTTAACCATTTTCATTATAGTTTAACAATAAAATTATAGCATAGTCGTATTAGTCTAAATTTTAGTTTCAAGTAATAAAATTTTGAAATGTTGCAACGACTCAAGATACAAGGTTAACTACCTAAGTCTATTTCCAAATAATTTGTTGACACCTAATCCTCTGCGATTGGGTGAATTTGAATGTGAACAGTCATCAAGAAGATGAACTGAGCAGTCACATTCGTGTATATAACAATAGCTACCTAATGAAATAATTGAATCAGTTTTTCTGCCAAGTCTGGAGTTACTCCTGGCCTGACATGGTATCAGAGCACAGGTCCCAGGTTCCTTTTTTAATCGTGCCTTGTAACTCCTCTGTCCCATACTCTGCCATAACTCATCTGTCAATAGCATCCGTTGGATAACCTCTGACATGGTAAACGCCTGAACATTTGATGAGGCCGCCTGGACATGAACGTTTGAGATTCCAAACTGAGGCTGCGTGAATGGTATCAGGTATCAAAGCATTTGAATTGTTGAATGTATTAACGCTAGTATGTTTATATGGGTTGAAACTGCGTTGAATGCATATGCTGGTATTAAACTGTTTATATGATATTTGGAACTGCATTGAATGTGCTCAACGCTGGTATGTTCTCGTACGAACATTGAATGCATATGCTGGTATTAATGTGCTCAACGCTGGTATGTGCTCGTATGAATGCTGCTTGTTTAACACTGAATAAATGGTGTATAACGTCTGTATTGAATGGAGTTATTTAACGTTGTATTAACTGCGTTGAATGTATACAAAGCGTTGTTTTAACTGTGTATTGAATGCTGAGCTGGTGGTCCAGTGTCCCTGTGATTCATATCTATACTGTTCCATTTGTGTGGCAATCTCCTGGCCTGACAATTTTCTCGCACTCCATAGTTGTTGCTATCAAGGTAATCAATCGGTCCCAGTGTTTCCAGATTTTCCGTGTCAATTTTTTCACCGTTGGATGCGGAAGAGCCAGGCACATTTTAAATAACAAATTCTGCTATATAGAGCCTCTAAAATTCTGTTAAATACATATTCAAGGAAGTTCATTCACTGTGCTCGAGAGAATTCTGTAATCGGGCAGCGAAGATTTCACAACATTGTCTGGTAAATATCGCCATTTTTCCGTGACAATGGTTGTTGCTTTATTGAGTTTTCTGTTCAAATCTGAGAGTTTGATTTTGAGGCGCAGCACTTGTCAGAATGCCTGGAGTTTCATATATTGAGGATAGTTTCTGGTGTTAAACTATGACTTTATATTCGTTGGGCGTTCCTCCTTTTTATTACTTCGCTCCATATTGCTTGGCATATACTGAATAAAAAAAAAAGGGTTATATACAGTAACATAGCATATACTGAATTTAAAAAAAAAGGGGTTATATGCAGTGAAAATTTTATGATAGTGATAGCATTCCTTTTTAGCAGCAGAAGTTTTTTTCTCCATAAGAGCAAAAAAAATTTTGCCTTTGTTGGAGGGTTATCAACATTCCTTTTTAGCAACAAAAGTTTTTTTTTCTCTAGAAGAGCAAATTTTTTGCCATCAGAAGTATTAGTCTATCAGCAAAAGTATTTTTTCTATCAGCAGAAGTAATTTTTTACAGAATGCATTCAATCATTTCTATGGTAGGAATAGTTCTCACTGGCAAGGAGAACTATCCTAATTGGTCCCGGATGATACAACACACCCTCATCT
>APFE030171387.1:76299-113202 GCA_000404065.3 Pinus taeda
ACAAAGCACATCAATACTAAATATCATTTGATCCGACATCATGTTGAGGCCAAAACAATCCATCTCCGCCATTGTTCCACAAATGAGCAAATTGCAGACATCTTCACCAAAGCGCTTGGAAGAGAAAAGCTTGAAAGATTCAGAACGATGGTTGGACTCACCAACATCCCTTCAGATTAAGGGGGGGAATGTTGACACCTAATCCTCTACGATTGGGTGAATTTGAAGGTGAACATTCATCAAGAAGATGAATTGAGCAGTCACATTCGTGTATATAACAATAGCTACCTAATGAAATAATTGAATCAGTTTTTCTGCCAAGTCTGGAGTTACTCCTGGCCTGACAATAATTGACAAACATGAGTTTAGGGTTGCTCCAATATATGCCACACTAGCATCAATCATACACAATAGATGAACATCAGTATTCATTCATCATCATGTAAAAACCATTCATATGGGCTAAGGAAGAACCATTTAGGGTTTAAATCATCGTTAAGCTATAAGTGTTATAGACATATTTGGGCACATCAACCCCAAACTTATATGTCGATGTATTAGGGCTCATCAACCCCTAAAACAGTTGTTTCACACCCTAAAGGAACATAGTCATCTAAATACATCATTCCCCAAAAGTTCCACTTGAGAAACCATAATGAAACTGCCTAAATTGAACCATACTGACTGCTCCACTGGCAAAGTGCGATGCATACTGAGTGGTACAATGCTAGGGTGTGATGCATACCATTTAGGTCTTCTATAGGGTGTGATGGGCAAGGATGGACAAATTTCCGAGACATTTGTCAGTTGATTGCTCATGGAATCTTCGTGAACTTTCTCCTATGCCACTTGCCTCTCTAAATTCACCCAAGGATGAATAAGGGATCTAAGAAAATCCAATCCCTTCTCTTGTGGAACCCATTGTAACAAGTGGAATGACACTAATCAAACCCCATGGATGACTCACACCCTTGCAAACATCTATAAATGGATCCCTCATCCAAGAGATCTAGAAGCTGGAATATTGTGAATTGCAAGGAAGTGTTGATAGTTTGTAATTGAGGAAAGAGCATTGTATTGTTGGATTGATCTTGCTATTTCATGAGGTGAAGAAGGATTGAATCTTGGAGGATAATGCTGGATCAGACAACTGAGCTGTAATTCTCCCTTCTATTAATAAAGCTCTTCAAGATTTCTTCCATATGATTGTGCAATTGTGAATGTTATTGTTTGTGAATGCTATGATTTGTTCATTATATATCTGATTTTGTAATGTTTATGTTGTAATAGATTGTGATGCTTTGACGATTCTTTGTTGTTGTACTTGTGCAGGTACTCTTCAAGTGTGTTAAGTATGGGGAGGAGTTGCAAGCTCTGTCAAAGGGGAGAGAGATCAAGTGAGGGATTAAGTGGAAGTTCCAGGTTGGTTCCATTATCTTTCTCTTATCTATTATGCATAGAAGAAACCATTGAATTGCTTTAAACTATTATTTCTAGGGTAGCTGCCAAACCTAGAGGGCTACCATTTTTTAGGAATACTAGTTTTCCCAGAAACAAATTGGCGACTCCACTAGGGAATGAACATATGTTTGTTTTATGTCCAATTTGATAAACTATAGACAGATTTTGAAGTCAGCGAGGTAGCCTTTGAACTACTCTTGCTCTGCAATTGCATAGTAGATGAATGTTCCTTTAGTCAATCTCTGGTTTAGTTTATGAATTGAACATTTGACTTGCAAGCACATCTAGAAGCCCTTTTGGTAGCTCAATAACCTCTCAGGACATTCCATTATACTTTGCTCATCATTTTTCATTAAAACCCACTTAACTCATTGAAAACAGCTCCACATTTGAGCAAAAACCCATTTGAGTTGTGCTCGCTGGACCATTGCACCATCTTCCACTGTGACTCTATATGCATCGCACCTCCTGAGTGCAGTAAGTGCGATGCATCTCAGTTTCTATGAAGCCCAGGTGCAATCATTGACTGATCTCTTTTTCCATCTATAAATTGAGGGTTTGAGCTTGTTTTCAGTTTTTGTTTGGTTGTTTTTCTACAAATGAACAGTGCCTCCTTACTCAAACTTATTTGCATCACTTAAATCAGCCTCAATTACATTAGGACTAGTGAATGTTTTTTGTGTATTTTTTCATCATTTACAATCCTTTGTCGAAAAATTGTTTAAATTGATTTGTCGCTTTGATACAAAAAGTGTCGTAATTGTCGTTTTTTGTTGAAAAGAGAAGTGTCGTAAATTCTTCCTTCCCTTGATAATTGATTGAACTTTTCTTCATGTAATTGGTTTGATTTGTTTATATTCGAAGTGTTGAAAGCATTTTTATTTAAAATTGAAAGTGTCGTTTAGAGTCTTCCTTTTTCTTTTGAAGAAGAAATTGTCGAAAATGTCATTTTGAGTGAAATATTTCAAATTTTTGCTGCATTTAGTTTTCCTTTTTGGCATTTTTCACATTAAGGAAAGTGAAAACAAATACATGCATTTACATTTAGCATTTTTTGGTTTGTGTGCAAAAACATGATTTAGGGAATGCATTAGTGTGTGCTCTTTGCTCTTTGCTTAAAATCACTGTCATCTTCTTTCCCTAGTAGCTAGGATTTTCATTGCTCAAATAAACAAAGATTGTTTATCATTGTAGATTGCATCTTAGGAATTTCAGATCATCATCACGTGATGAACCATTGAAAGGAAAACTCTAAACAAGATCAACTTTAAAATGAATTTCAATGAACCTAACAACGCGTTGGAACTTAACGCAACATATCTAGAGGTCTACGCTAGTGACGTGTTCCAGCATCATTAAAACTAGTGGCTATCGTTTTCATTGAAGGTTGGGTGATTCCTCCTCCTTGATACGACAAGTGCTAGCATAGACTTATGCTCCCCATACCATCACGTATATATTGGGAGACCACAATAGGCTTAAATCCTTTATCCATAGGAAACTGAGTCTGCCACCTTATCGATCGCAATGCACAGAACACAACATTTCGGAAGATTGACTGTCGTACATAAGTCCTTGGTAATTTCTTTTTAATTTATCACCAAGGTGTATATTGTAGTTTTGTGATTGGTTTGGTAATCCCTTTGCCTAGATTTTCTAGAGTAGTCACTTTCATTCCTTTTCGATTCTTTAAAAGAAAAGGTCCATCTGAGCACTTTTCCTTTCAATCTCATTAAAAATTGAAGGAGACTAGAGTCATCTTTAGCTTTTTCTCGACTCTTAAAAACTAAAAAATCGAAGTTGTGTCCAAGGTGTCGTTAAAATTAATTGACTGCGAATAACATCCCTATCCCTTAGTTGATCTTAGGTTGAGAAATATGGTGACAAATTTGGAGTCCACTGATAAAGGAATCCCGTGTGATAGTAATCCTAGTCCTTTTCCTTCTTTCAGAAATATTGATGCTCCTTATATGGCTACATTATCCCTTCCGGGACTTACCACTGGCCTGCCAGTATGGCTGTTTTCAACCTCTATGGTACAAAATGTTGTGATTTCTCCACCATTGAGTACACCCTCAACTGGACAAAATCAACCTCCAGTTGATCCTGACGTTGACCCTTTGCCTTCTTCCTCGTTTGTTTCTTCCTCCCCTTCCTCCTATTTTCTTAGTGAAAGTATTAATACTAGTAACCAGGTGGCTAAGAAGAAGAAGAAAGGGCAGGACAAGAAGATGAAGCCAATTCAGCAAGAGGGCAACCAAATATCCATTAAGCTTCACAAACCCAAATATCCATGCATAATTTGTGAAGAAGACCATTTTCATCGAAATTGTTTGTACTTTCCTCGGATCTTGAAAGAATGGTCTTCCCATTCACACCATCCCGTGTCATCAACCTTTGGAGATCATGTTGGTAACATACCATCAACTAGTGATAGTAAAGTTCATGGACAGAAGGGAAAGGTTAGAATTCCATGTAGGTTATGTGAAGGTAATCATTCCCTTCACCTTTTTCCCTTTTTAGATGAAGCCAAAAGAGTGTTGGATAACCGTCTTGCTTCACTGTAGTGACTTCCATCTGGTTACAGGAAACTCTCCCTAAATCCTTCACTAGCTGAAGAACCGACTGGTCAAAATCAACCGTCGGTCGAAATCACTCTCTCTGAAAGTGAATCCAATGAGTCTATACCCGAGCCAAATCAACAGGTCGAAATGAAAGTTGACCCGATTTCACCTTCAACTAATCGTACCTTTCCCGAAGAGAGTGAAAATGGTACCATTCAAGTTCTTTTTGTTACTTTAGATTCTAATGAGATTGGCGACAATCCACCTGTTCCATCAAGATAGGAGGAAAGTCCTCCATTTCTCGTAACTCAAGGGGTTAATTCTCTCGTTTCTTCAATACCCCCTCCAAGTAGTCTAGTCACTTCCCTTGATTGGAATCGACTGGTAGGATCCTGCCTTCCTTCTTGTGTGCCTTTCCAAATCATAGTACAAGTTTGTAAAATGATTATGTCTAGCACTGTTATAGATGAAGGTGCATCAGTGAGTATCCTTTCCTCAACTCCTTGGAAAGTGCTTGGTTCTCCACCACTTGTCCCTATTACACATAATCTATTAGGCTTTAACTGAGGAACCAGTCAACCATTAGGGATCCTTCCAAAGTTACCTATCACTGTGAGAGGAAAGACCGTTCATCTAAATGTGATGGTAATCCCAGGACCTTTAGACTACAATTTACTTCTTGGGCGTGACTATGTTTATAACATGGAAGCTATTGCTTCAACACTCTTCTGAGTGATGTGTTTCTCGCATGAAGGAAAAATTGTCACCATTGACCAGCTTTCATTTCCCGGTCCAAACATAGCTCCAAGTTAATCATCGTCCCTAAATGGTCCATTTACATCAACAGTATCATCCCCACTCCCAAGTTCCAAGTCGAATTTTTCACTTGAACCTTCATTCCACCCACCTGATAGCCATGAGTAATCTACTTAAGTGAATGTAATGAAGCTTGGGAGGCATGCACATAGTAGAAAAGATAATTTTCCCTGTAGGTTATGTGATTGGTCTATCACACCATTCACCTTTGTCTATCTCACCATTCACATTTGTCTATCTGAACGAAGCCAAAGAGGTGTTGGACAACCATTCTGCTTCACCGCAGTGATTTCCATATGGTTATAGGAGACTCTCCCTTTCATCATGTTGGGGGCATGCAAACCAATCCAAGCATATTTTTTTTTTGTTTCAAGTTTATGTAAAAATGAACTGAATCCAAGCATAGTTTGTTCGTTTCAATCTTGTGTAAACATGAAACTGAATCCAAGCATAGTTCCCCATGGTTCAATGTTGTCCAAAATGAACCCATTTTCAATTTCAAACCCTTATGATTGCCATTCTATCAGCCTTTTGAATCTTGGTTGTTTTCATCTCATCACCACCATCTCTTCGGCTGATCATACGCTTTCACTTGGTTGTGTTACCCTTTTTGAGGAACAGTTGCAATGCGTGGTCTTATTAGCCAGCCTCTTCACATAAATCAACATGTTTTGAGAAGTTCCAACGTCACCGGAACTAGTTTCTTCTCTAGACACCACTCGTTCCTCAAAATAGAGTCCTCTTTAAACCCTTTTTAGAATCGTTAAATATGAAAAGACTGTCGAGCGCTTGTCTTTTCTAGCTCATTAAAGTATTGGAAATGTCATCCCTCCTGTATTATTTTATCATTTTTCAAACTGAGGGATTACTTTATGAAAAAGAACTTATGGAGTTTTATTTTCATCCCTTCTCAACCTCTCTAAACATGAAAAGGACCGAGTTGTCCTTGTTGTTAAACTCGTTAAAGAAATAGCAACAAACTTGTCCATCTAGACGAGACCGAGTTTCACTGTCGCCAGACTAAATAGCGACAGGCTTGCCCGAAGGGCGAATTATAGAACAAGCATATGTTATCCTCCTCAAAGCTTGACAAAAATAAAGAGGTACTAGTTAGAAATTACTGGGGAAAAGGGAAAAAAACTTGAAGAATTTATGGTAGTGAGTCGTTCTTGAACATGACACTTTCACTTCAATTCCATTATTGAGTTGGGTTGGGTTATTCTGTTCACTGGTCATCTCACCATTGGTCTTTCATACCATCCATATTTTGGGGTTAACACTACCAATTCATCTCAGTGTCGCCGACATGTTCAAGAGAAGTCATTCAGTTGAGAAAGCATCGTCCAGTTAATGTCTTATCCACTGCAATAGCTCCAACCTTCATTTTTTCATGACTGCCATTCCTGAACCTTGTGTCGTCAGTTTGTTTTTCACCTCTAGAAATCATTTGCTTCGTTTCGTGTCGTAGATGTGGGATACATCAAGGCCCTCCTACGATGAGTCACTTCTTGTTGACATCAGCTCATTATCCAAGAAGTTGACTTAGAAACAACCCTTTTAGTGCTTTGGTGCTTGCATACATCAATGGAAATTTTCTCACTTCCGGCGACAGGTTGACATCAATGGCCTTCGACCGAAAGATTTTGCATGGTGTTCGACATTAATCATGTATTCACACCACATGAATTGTATTGTAGTACCTTGAGGGTCATTATCATTATCGGTGAATCCTCTCGCATCTGTTAACATCTCACACCATTGGCTGGTAATCAGGCGATGTCTTTCCATGTTCGACTTCAAAACATCTCTTCACATGGATTGACTTGTACATCAAGCAAAGACTGAACGAGTTTGAAGACCCCAGGTCTAGTTTCATCCATCCGGGCTGCGATATATTCAGGGATATAAAAACATCAAATGTACAAAGGCTCTACACAGATGGTCATCCTAACCATGGATTGTAACTCTATATCTGTAGAATCACAAATCTGTATTTGCAGACAACTATATGATCTATGTAAATGAAATGAAATTTATAAAGTTGAGCATGGGAATGCCTCCCTCAGCTAGATCATGAAAAATTATATTACGATGATGTATTGTATTGTACTTATGTAGGTCACCTTCCAGTTCGAAATTTCGAATCCTCATGATAAAGCATTTCACTTGACATGAATATTTACAACCTCATGCTTTAGGGGGCAACTGTTATAGACATATTTGGGCACATCAACCCCAAACTTATATGACAATGTATTAGGACTCATCAACCCCTAAAAGAGTTATTTCACACCCTAAAGGAACATAGTCATCTAAATACATCATTCCCCAAAAGCTCCACCTAAGAGACCATCCAGAAACTACCTAAAATGAACCATACTGACTGCTCAACTGGAAAAGTGCGATGCATACTGAGTGGTACACTACCAGGGTGCGATGCACACTATTTAGGCCTTCTGTAGGGTGTGATGGGTGAGGATGGAAAAATGTCCAGGACATTTGTCAGTTGATTGCCCATGGAATCTTTGAGAACTTTCTCTTATGCCACTTGCCTCTCTAAATTCACCCAAGGATGAATAAGGGATCTAAGAAAATCCAATCCCTTCTCTTGTGGAACCCATTGTAAGAAGTGGAATGACACTAATCAAACCCCATGGATGACTCACCCCCTTGCAAACATCTCTAAATGGATCCCTCATCCAAGAGATCTAGAGGTTGAAATATTGTGAATTTCAAGGAAGTGTTGATAGATTGTAATTGAGGAAAGAGCATTGTATTGTTGGATTGATATTGCTATTTCATGAGGTGAAGAAGGATTGAAGCTGGGAGGATGATGCTGGATCAGACAACTGGGTTGTAATTCTCCCTTCTATTAATAAAGCTCTTCAAGTTTTCTTCCATATGATTATGCAATTGTGAATGTTATCATTTGTGAATGCTATAATCTGTTCATTATATATCTGATTTTGTAATGTTTTTTTTGTAATAGATCGTGATGCTTAGATGGTTCTTTGTTGTTATACTTGTGTAGGTACTCTCCAAGCATGTTAAGTATGGGGAAGAGTTGCAGGCTCTGTTAAAGGGGAAAGAATTCAAGTAAGGGATTAAGCATAAGTTATAGGTTGGTTCCATTATCTTTCTCTTATCTGTTACACATAGAAGAAACCATTGAATTGCTTTAAACTAATGTTTCTAGGGTAGCTGCCAAACCTAGAGGGCTAGCATTCTTTAGGAATACTAGTTTTCCCAAAAACAATAAGATATGTCAAGGCCATGCATTTTTATAGTGCAAGAGTCTAATTTTCATTAAGAAGGTGTGCATATTCGTCCTTGCTATGTAAAAATGCAATCCCATTAACTCAACATGCATTTTCAAGTTCAGGTGTGAGTTTTCCTCCATTCCCTATTTTCATGTAATTCATAATATCAACATTGAACTACCAGCTCAAGGCATGCAGGTTGTGCATTTTTCATCGTGCTCTATTTTTATGTAATTTTTTTATATGCATTTTTTACTTTATGCAATTGTTTTTCCTTTAGATGGAAATTGGTTTTAAGCCATGCCATACGAACATCATCATCTCATAAATGGATTTCCATTCATTTTCAATATTCTCTACCTAAAGACCATTGATATGGCTAAGGAAGAATTAATTAGGGTTTATGACATAATAGGTTTGCACATTATGTCAAGACCATGCATTTTACAACATACCCTATTTTCATGCAAAAAAACACATAATTTCCATTTTGGTTGTACATTTTCTTCTTAAAGAATACACATCTCATCGTAAAGAATGCATTACTCAATAACCTATGTATCCATCATCTCATCATGCGAAATTCACCACTAGGAGTACATTTCCCTTAAGTTAGCATGCATTTTAAGAATCATTTTTAAATAATTTTGTGTCTTTGTCCCACAACACAAGTTTTTTCCTTTTTACATAACAAAGGTTTTTAACTTTCCAAATGCACAAGAAAAGGTATATGCATATGTACAACCTTTTCACAACCCTGTAATTTGTCATATTTACAATATGTATACAAACTGTAATATTAAATAGCCTTGTAGACTCACTAAGAACACTGTTCTTACATCCAAAAATCCAACCATGACTTTCTGCATTTTTTTTACATGTAAGAAATGTATATGTAATTCACCAATTTTTCCAAGTACATCGACTATGAACAACATCATACCATAGTCTTTCATAATCCAACACATGGATAATATGTGTGTGTGTGTGCGCGCGTAATAGTCAACAAATCTAGTAAATGCATATCTCTTATAAATATTGGATCACACACATACAAAAACACACATGTATATAAGCTTTAAACCTAATATACAAGCATACATGCATAACTACCTTTCCGAGTGTACTTATGACACCATTTGTAGCATGTCATCATGGTGACACCCTAGCACAAGTGGTAATTTTGTCCACATGTGGCATAGTAAGCCTATGATGCACATATTAGGCACCTTAGCGACCATAATTATCCCTAACAAATAAATTTAATGGGCATAACTAATCCCCTAGGGATAAAATGCATTCATTAGATGCAAAGTCTGTTACAAGTACATGATGAACCACCATATATCTCTAATGGAAATAAAATAATTGTATTTGTAAAGGAAGGAAAACAAAATAATTAAAAGTTAATAAAATCTTACACTTTTATTTTTAGTTAAAAAAATGCATAATTCTTTACCTTTTAAAAATATTTTAATGTGCATTAAAAATAGAACATTTCATATTTCTATTTCTATTTTTAAATAAAATCAATATAAATTTATCTTAATCTTATAAAAGCATCAAATTTTTAGAAATGCAAAATCTTTTTAAATATATAAACTCAACTTCTTGCTTTTTGGAATACACAACTTAAAAAATAAAAATAAAATTACCTTAAAATTTGCTATCTCTCACTGCTTAATAAATCCAATATTAAAATAAATCTAAATTAAACTTTAAAAAAATTCAATTTGAGTGTTCACAAGGAAAAATAAAGACATTCATATAAGAATAGCATACTCCGGATCCAAGGGTCTCCGCCCACAAGAAAATCTAACGAAGGATTATGCACCCGAACCCTTATCTTAAGAATATCCATTCAACTTATATGATTGGCTTCGAAGATATTTCTAGAGTTGGCACCTCTTATTTTAAAATGTCTTTCTTAGCATAACACTTATCCATGTATAGTGTTTATAGATCATGTATTAAGTGTTTATAACAAATTCACTCACTTTTTTTTATGCTAATACGCATCGTTGGGCACTTCTTATTTTACAATGTTTTTTTGGGCCTTTTCAATTTAGAGATGTTTCCTTTGTCTTCAATTTAACTAATTTGATACTTTTGTTAATCAATTTTGAATTTTTGCCACTTTCAACGTTTATAAAAATATTTTATTAAAGTGTTATGTAAGTAGCTTTCTTGTTCATTTAAGCTCCTTTTCATCTAACTTTGAAACCTTGGGATTCCAGGATGATAGAAATTTGAAACCTTGGGATTCCAGGATGTTTAACTATCAGATTTAAACTTTATCACGTGCACACCAAATACCTAAAAACTTGACACCTTTGCAAAATTATGTTTATGTAGACCTATTGACTAGAACCTTTCTTGTTAGAACATAGTTAACTTTTGTCCCCTCAACCTGTCAACTAATGGATCTTGGGCTATTAGGTCTCGAGAGTTGTTGATACAATATATGCAAATGTCGAGATTTGGAGCTCCTTTAGAACCTAGGTGTTTAGGCCAACAAGCGCCTAAAAACACACGTACTGACTGAGAACCTACCATATTAAATCCACTTGTTATCGAGATATTTCAAATACTTCCTTGTAAAACATTACTCCAACATTTTGAAGCCCTCATGGCAATAATCCCTCATGTTCTACACGTTAGCTCCTTGTGACTAGGCCCTATGATTGCATACTATACATTATCGAGTAATCAGGAGATCTTTTGCAAAATGCCACCCTGGGATTATGATCCTCTAAGGGCCCAAAGGGTGCCAAAACTTTCTCAACAATTATTTTGTCTCTCGGGCTTGTGAGATGATGGATCCCAGGCTATTGAGTGATTATATAGCAAAAAACCACCCCGAGATTCTAGGGCTCCAGGGACCACTTAGAATGCTACCTCATCCTTCTAACAACCACTGATAGCGCGATGTGTGGTGAGTGCTAAGAAGTCCTCTGTCATGTGGCATGCTTGTCGTGCCCCATGTGTAACTCACTTTTACACAATTATGCATCCAAATGTGCCTAAACAGGGTGACACGTGTCCTCCACTTCCACGTCACTTGTACTACCTTGCATGCCACATCATTGTTGCATCACCTCTCCAATTGGCATGTCCCAAGCATCAAACTACTAGGTTTCAAGACAATAGATGAAATTTTGTATAGCCAATATTATGAGGGCCTAATGGGACTTTTAGAGCTTCCGTGTTATATCTTAGCACTTTGTAACCATGGTTTTAATAGGTAATATCATGATCTTTTGTATAGCTAAACACCAAAAGGTCTAGATTCCCGATGTGTGGAAGCCTATATGGAACTCTTACTATTAGTGTCATCAATTGCAATATTAAAATTATGTATGTTAACCAATGACATACCTATTGCACCTAACCCTACTAGTGCCACATCACCCTCCGCCAATTTTGTATTGCCTTAGGTGGTTTCATGTGGGTTGATGGAGTTTTGGTAAGAAGGGGGGGAGGAAGAAACCTCTTCGTCATATGCCATGTGTCTGTAATGGTTTACTACCCTAACATCATTTAGAACCCTCATCTTGTTTAATATTCGAGCATGTTGGGACCCCTCGAAATGTGGCACTAGTAAAAGCATAACGAAAAAACATGATGTTACTTGTGTATTATTTATATAGTAGGGGTTGAATTTAGGGAACCATAACCTTAATTACAAAGAACTCAGTTGTAAAGGTAATATGAAGCTTGGAGAGACAGATAAGTAGAGAAGGGTGGAAGTTGATATAAATCTAACCTTGTAATTTCTTTTCTAGTTCCAACAAATGATAATAGTTTAAGATTCAAGAGAAAGCCCTTGCTAACTATAGAGATATTATTTCTAAGAACTGATACTCTAATCCAAGCCGCTTTGATCCAAGATGCACTAGTCTATTGATCCAAGATATTTTGCATTGTGCATCCAATTGCACTCCTCCTAGCATTGACATCAGTGACAACACATTTTCCAACACATACCGTGATATTTCATAATCCAATACAAGGGTTATATGTATGTGTGTGTGTGTGTGTGTGTGTGTGTTTATGTATGTATGCATGTAATAGTTAACAAATCTAGTAAATGCATATATATCTTCTATATATTGTATGACACAACAACATATAATATTTAAATATAATACGCAAGCATATGTGCATAACTACCCTTCGCATCGTACTTGTGACACCATTTGTATCCCACTGCCATCTCAACACCTTTGAACGAGTAAAAATTTTGTCTCTAGGTGGCACTATAAGCCCCCAATGCACAGATTAGGAACCTTAGCAAGCATAATGATCCCTAACAAACATTTTTAGTCCCCTTAGTGGGAATAATTAAGCCCCTAGGGATCAAATGCACCTTTGAGACAAGAAATTTATGTATGTTTCAAGATGGGTCAGCACATGACCCTAATGTTTTGTTAGATGCATTTGTTTCAAATCATTGAAGGAGTGTCACAAGTTGGGAATAATCACCCATAGTTGGATTTATGATGAATGTCATGGTACAAAGAGAGAAAAATAACAAAATTTTGATAGTTATTTATTAATTTATGATGGTACAATCAATTCTATCAATATTGTCAAAAATCCCCATCAAACATAGACACCATATACAGTAATGTGACTACTATTTAGCACTATCCTTTCTTTCACTTCTATACATTGCAAAATAATTTTAGTGAGTTAGAAATTCTTTGGTTTAGTTTATTTAAAACTTGCATATTTTCCAAATCTAGATGTTGCACATTATGATTTGTCATTTCTCGGAGCCCAAATATAATTATGTCCTTTCAACATTTCTCTAGTTATACTTTAATAATAATAATAATAATAATAATAAAAGTCATTGATTCTTCTTTGCTACCTCTAACTATGGATCTCAGCAATTCACATTTTCCAATTATTTTTTGCTAGCATACTTTTATAGGGAAAAAGCATATAATATACTTCCTATTACCTAATATTTCAATTGCAAAGACTTTGTAGGAATTTACAGGGTAACTTCCTTAGATAGAACACCAAGGGACACCGCTCACAAACAAATCACAAATCAGTACAACAATATTCTTGACATGGCTAAAACCCTCAAAGAGGGAAACAATCCACACCTTGAGCTAACGTAGCTGCTTTAGGAAATTTATTAATGTAAAAGAAAGAAAATTTACATAAGCTTCTCTCATAAACAATCACTTTACAAATGAACCTCCACGCTCTTTAAATAGAGATCATGGACAAATCGGGTGTTAAGCCATGGATGAAGTGTCAATAATATCGAGGAGAGAATGAACTGTCAAATCACTTAATGCCTAGAATATATCGTGACCATCAGATTGTAAGTTACAAAGGTACATAATAAAGAAACACAATTTACCTAACTCTACACTAGACCAAGTTATACTTAACTATTTCCTATGTGTCAGAATATCCTAACAACCCCCCTTAAGAACAACTTGGGATAAGATTGAAGGATGTACAAATATGACACAATAGGAGAAGGAAGGAGGCATTAGAGCCTATCCCCACTTAGTGAAAACTTATTGAACTCCAACCATAAATTGAATTTTAGTAAACTTCGCCTATGTGGGAGCCTTTATAAAGATGCATGCAACTTAATCATTGGTTGAACAATATTGCACTTCAAGAACATGGTCATGAATGCGCTTTCTGATGAAGTGCATGTGTAGTTCAATTCGTTTGTTGTGCTGATGTTGGACTGGATCTTTTCATAGTTGAATGGCACTTTGATTATCATACCAAAGTGTAGCTGGATGCTGGTGCTAAAAGCCAATCTCTGAAAGGATTTGACAAAGCCACAGGGCTTCCTTACTACCTTCTACGATGCCACGATACTATGCTTCTGCTAAAGAAAGAGAAATCGAACCTTGTTTCTTACAAGCCCATGTAATAGGTCCAGAATCAAGAGGGAAGACATAACCTGCAGTAGAGTTTTGATCATCAGGGTCACTAGCCCAATCAAAATAAGTGAAACAAACCAATAGAGGAGATGCTTCCAAACTGTAATGAATCCCAAACTGAACTGCACCTCAAACATAACAAAGTATTCTATTAGCTACATTCCAATGATTGTCATGTGGGTTTTTCATAAACTAAGCAATAAGGCCAACATCAAAAGAAAGGTCAGGACTGGTATGGGTCAAATATAAAAGTTTTCCTACAAGATGATGGTATAAGGTAGCATCAACTTCAGGGGAAGTACAGGTGACTTAAATTTTGGCTCCATACTGAAAGGGAGAAGGGGTTGGCTTACAGTCTTCCATGTGAAAGTGGCGTAGAATATCACATGCATACTTGGAATGGGAAAGGGAAATACATTCTTTGGATTGAAAGACTTGAAGACCAAGAAAATAATGCAAGTGTCCTAAGTCTGTCATTTCCAACTTCTTTTTAAAGCTAGACTTCACATGGTTTATAAGGTTGGGATCACTACTAGTAAGGATAAGATCGTCGACATAAAGAGAAATATGTTGGCATTATGATGCATGCCTTGTACTTGATGGAAACCCATTTGTAGCAGAACAAGTATATGGCAACTAGATGAATCTATAGGACATATTAGAGGTGACAGAATGATGGAACAGAGATGAATCTACAAGTCAGAGGTCAGTTCAGAAGTGATGTACAATGGCAAATCACATTATAGTAGGTCTATTCAGAGGTAACAAAGTAATGGTACAAAAGAATAATATGATGGAACAAAGGACTACAGATTAGAATCAAGCAAATGAGGAAAAATAATGTTTTCAGAAATGTTAAGTTATATACACGGGTCCACTGTACAAAAAGAGTGTGTACACGCGGGTTCACTGTACAAAAAGATCATATACGTATGCAGATACTTCCATAGAAGAAAAAGCATGTATGGGATGAAAAATTAAGGAAATTAAGGTGAAATAATACCAAGGGTCAATACCATGGTATTAGCCCACAATATTGAGCGGAGTAATGATTATTTGATCCCATATAAGAATACCACGGGTTCTAAGTGTTGTTTTGATTTGAGGTATTGAGAAAGGCTAAAACTATATAAGGAGGAGAAAATCCAAGGGCTAAGCACATCAGTAATGAATATCTTATGAAGTGTTATATCAAAATAAAATATGCATGTTATGGGTTTTTGATGCTTTGCTTGATCTAGACCAAGTATGCACCTGATTGTTTGATGATGGATGAGATATAATGATGGATCAGGATCATAATGACTTAGCATTATGTGATTTGATAATGGATAGGCTAGATCTGATCACTAACACATGTTTTATTCTTTATATTTGATGATCTAGGTATGTCTAAAGTTAGGAATTGCAGCGAAGTTATAAGTAAGTATTTTCAAATCTATACGTTGGTTTGCTTTGGTGAAGGTGAGTATACACATTGGTTCAACTCTTCCAAGTAGAGTGTGCAAAAGAAAATCTTGATGTTCAGGGATAACTAATCTATCATATCAATGTTGTTGTTTTACTATTGTTTGTCAATGATGTCTTTATTAGATCTGAAAATAAAATTGATTGTATAAGGAGATTGAGTCTGGTTGATTGATTGATTGAGAAAGAAGGGTGATCATTGTTGCTATCTGTTTAGAACTCTATAATATGATAGTAGATCTTCATAATGTCATTGATTAGTACAATTTGTGGTTCAAAGGTTTTATGATTCAGTATCTTTAGAGGTATACGCGCGTTGGGATACAAGAAGTAGCATATACACGCAGGTTGGCTTCATTGAAGGAGTGTATACATTCTAACACATGATTTTTGAGGTTACAATTGGTTCTGGTTATTGATGTAGTGTTATGGGTTCATATCTGTGTACTAGTTATAGTGATTTGTCTGTTCCAGTTGATTAGTTGAATTTGATCAAATTTGAATGATTGTTTGATTTAGTTGTGTTAGAGGTTCAGGGATTGTTTGATTCAGTATGTAAGAGGTTTCAGTGATTGTTTAATTCAATATGTCAG
Organism: Pinus taeda; assembly: GCA_000404065.3. Taxonomy (NCBI): domain Eukaryota; kingdom Viridiplantae; phylum Streptophyta; class Pinopsida; order Pinales; family Pinaceae; genus Pinus; species Pinus taeda. The sequence continues at coordinate 92,388 of APFE030171387.1, forward strand.
AGGTTTCAGTGACTATTTAATTTAGTATGTTAGAGGTTTCAATGAGTGATTGATTCAATTATGGTTGACTCAGAGATTGATGATTTGGTTTCAGTTATATCAGAGATTGATTGAGGTTCAATGATTTGTTTATGGATGTATTGCAGTGGTGATTTAGTTTGAGCTTCAATGTTACTGATGAGTCTAGTATGAAAATTTGATGAAACATGGCCTTCATATTATAGTGTTGTGTACCAGGAGTATCCAATCTGAAAATTCATGAAACGTGGTCCCTAGACGATGCTGAGGTTTGGAGCCTTCAGTGAGGAAGTCGAAGCTTCCTGCCAGTAGTGGTTGGTGATTTGATCAGGGGGGTGGAGCTCCCTTCTAGTAGCAACTGGAGAACAAGTGAAGGTTGTAGCCTTCTATAGGCCAATGCCTATGTACTAGAAAATATATTGGCTTGTACAAGAGCTAAGGGGTTGTAGCTCCCTTCTAGTAGCAACTGGAGAATGAGAGAAGGTTGTAGCCTTCTATAGGTGGGTTCCTACATACTGGTATGACTCTACACTAATACAAAATTGTAGACAAATTATTCTTTATATTACAATAAGACGGAGACAACATTAGCAGGTGGTTTTTCTCCCGCATTGGGTTTCCACCTGAAATCTTGGTGTTCATGTGTGTTGCTTATCTATGATGGTTTATTCCGTTATTACTACACATGGTTAATGTTTAATTTTTAATAAAGTACTGATGCACTAATTAAAGATCGACATATAAGGAATTAATTGAATAATAAGTTCACTAGATATATGTTGGTTTCCTTAAGAACAGTTGCGTGCACACATGAGTTCCCTTCACTGAAGTAGTGTATATAAATTTGATTATGGAAATGAAAAGTTATTTATTTGTAAATACTAATTCAACCCCCATCTCAGTATTATTTTCAACAATTGGTATCATAGCAAGTCCTTTGGCAGAATCTTGATCGCTTGAAGGAGATTCGTAGTAATAATGGGAAAGAAGCAAAACAAGAAAGCACCTCAAAAGAAGATGACATCTCAGAGGAACTATGACAGCGGGAAAAACTATTGGCCATTATGTGGAAGAAACTCTTCAAATTCAGAATCACCTCAAACTGAAGATGAAAAGGAAAAAGAATTATCTAGTACGAATTTGTTGTCCTCTAGTGATACATTTATCTATTCATTTGAAGATGATGAATGTCACAATGAAACAATTGAATTTTGTCTTATGGGTGAAAGAGAAAGAAATAAAATAGAGGCATAATTTAAAAATCTCACAGACACAATTAGATATCAACAAAATCTATTGGAAAAAAGGCAGTGTACCTACAAAGAAGAGATTACAAGGTTAAAATCCTAGTTAGAGGAAGCAAACAAAGTAAGGAAACAGTACGAGGAAAAGGAAGATCAAAGTCAAAGGTTGAGAGATGAAGTGACATCATTGAGAAATGAAGTGAATGGAAAGGACACAACAACCAAGGAACTTATAGAAAGAACCAACTACTGTGAAGGTCTTGAAGGTGTGATCATTTCTTTAAAAGAAGATCTCAAAAATTCAAATAAGTGGAATGAAGAACTACTCCAAGAATTTGAAGAACAAGAAAATGAAGTTCTTGAATTAAGGCAACAATGGGAAGAAGGAAGAAAAGCTGAAGAAATCATGAAGAAGCAGTATCTTGAAAAGGAAGAGCAATATTAGGTTGAGGTAAATATCCTAAAAGGTAAATTAGAAGAAAAGGATAAACTTTTATGATTTCAAGATAGTACTAAGATTTTGGATGATATTCATAGTAGTCAAAGGTCTCCTTCCATCAAATCTAGTCTTGGTTTTCCTGAAACTGTTAAAGGTGAATCTAGCTCACAAACTTAAGCAAGGAACTCTAGTGCAAAATTAGAAATAAGAGATCAACCACATCGACAACCAAGGAAAGAAAATTTTCAAAGAAAATCATTTAATCCTAACCATGGAAGTGATAATCGATTATTTCCTCTAACGAATAATGGTGAATGTTTTATATGTCATAATTTTGGACTTGTTGCAGCAAGATGCAAAAGTAGAATGGTTCAAGCTAATAACCGTCACACAGAAAGATCATCAGCTTCCAGGTACTTCAAGGAATATTTTTTTTCTTGCAATATGTTTGGTCACAAATCCATTGATTGCTATAGAGGGAATATGAAACATATAAGATGTTATTCTTGTAACAAGTTTGTGCATATAGAAAAAGAATGCAAGAGAAAATTTCGGCCAACATACCAAAAGGAGAAAACTTCACCACATTCTGAGGTATGGAAGAAGAAGGAAGTGCAGTCAGAAATATGTGGCATACCTCAATATACAGACAGAACTGACTCAGGAGGAACTAAAAGTATGAAATTTCAGTGCTCTAATTCTCATAAGTAGTTATCATGAAGATAAGTCATGTATATATGCGAGTTAGAAACTACACAGTTGCATATATGTTGGTTTGATGAAGAAGTAATGGGACAAACTCAGGAAAAGGGTTCTGATATGGTTTAGTCAACTATCAATTATCTTTTATGTTCTGATTGATGATGATTATAGTCTATTGATGATATGTAGAAGTGATTGATGACTTGATGTATAACTAGTTGATGATGATGCCTTGATGATCCTTACTGATATATGCAATGATCAGATCTGACAGTGAACAGTTGGCATAGGTTTAGGGGGAGAATCTGCTATGCTTCTAATAATGCATTGTTGGAATTATGTTTAGAATTATTTGGTACATGTGTTGTCGAAGTGTTTAAATGATACGTCATGCTATGCTACAGTCATGAGTTGCCTATGATGAAATCTCAAATGATACTTATATTTCTTGAGCCACATAGTTGTTATACATACCAAATTTATGGATGATTCTGGATAACTTTTTGATGATGCATACAATACAAATGATATATTTCTTACATGGTGACATTCATAAGGGAAAGAAGAACTACAAAGTCTGAGTACACAACTTCATTATTTGATAATGGGTCACTCATTTCTTTTATGTTGCTGTCATCATGCCTTCAAAGATGCATAAAGTTCATATGGTGTAGTTATGATATAGGATTCCTATAGTTCTTGGCTCTCACATGTTTGAGGATTGTTGATGTTGATGGTATCAAGAAATCTTGACAAATGAATATGAGCTCATGGTTTGCTAGATACATATTGATATCTCATTGATGGATATACATTATGTTGGATACATGGATTATTACTTAAGTTTCATATTGATAAATATTGTTGGTTGGCCAAGAGAATGGTGTTATTCTAGGTCTCATGAAGACATGGATATTCGAAGACATGGATTACTTAGTCACATAATGATGATGCCTTCTTACTTTATGATGATAGGTTTGATACTCACATATGTTGATTAATGCTTATCAAATGTGGGATGTTCCCTAGTGATGATACATGGTTGATATATTGAGGGCTCTTGTGGAAAGATCATGTAGTTCTTGATGATGATGCTATGATCATAGATGATTACTATGGTGTTTTCACATACATATGATATGATTTTGTGTTACTACTTGGAGATATGCCATATGCTTATCTAATTCATGTAAGGTTATGATAAGGCTCTTTCTACTAAGGAAACAGAGCAAGTTGATCTTGATGAGATCAAGAGGATGAGTTGATATCGATATGTGGCATACTTTGTCACAAGTTTATGATGTTTACATTGTCATATCTTGGGAACTGATGATGGACATATACAGATTATTGGTCTAGATGTTGTTGATAGATGCTTATGGAGCAGATCATATATGGTGTATGATAGTTTCTTATGACTAACATGGTCTTGTTTATATCTTTGGTCTTTGTTATAAATGTCATGTATATCATTTGATGTAAAGGTCATATAAACGCCCATAATATATCTTTATCTATCATAGTATTTTAATGAGTCCTTTTTGGTCATATGATGTAATTTGTACCCCACCTATGTATGGGAAGGGTGATGTAATAATTTCTATATTTCAGTCATGTATAAACAATTGGTATATCCCCACTTGGTTGCGAGATTGATATATGTATGAGTCATTGGTGATAGGAAGGTCATACTCACATAGTTGAGTTATAGAGTCATGTTATTCTTTTGGAAAATATTTTTTACAGACTCTACGTGTGATCAGGGGCAGCATGGATGGTATAGTGCATCTCAACATGTACAAATGGGGAGTTTAATAAGATAATTCAGCATGTGCCTAGTGGGAGCATGATCAATGTTCATATTTAGTTGTTCAGATATGAAAATATTCCTTTTGGTCATCCCATTGCCCTTGATACCAAAGGGGGAGAATATATTGGTTCGCCCTTTGCCCTTGATGTCAAAGGGGGAGAGTATTTTGGTGTTTCTAGTTATCTCTAATAGTTTTTACAGCTTGCACTAATAAACACCAACATGGTTGCCATCAAGTCCAAAGTGGGATATTGTTGGCATTATGATGCATGTGTTGTACTTGATGGCACCCACTTGTAGCAAAACAAGTATATGGCAACCAAATGAATCTACGGGACATATCATAGGTGACATAATGATGGAACATAAATGAATCTACAGGTTATAGGGTAGTTTAGAGAAATAAGTTTAGAAGTGATTTATAATGGAAAATCACATTATAACAGGTCTATTCAGAGGTAACAAAGTAATGGTGCAAAAGAATAAGATGATGGAACAAAGGTCTACAGATCAAAATCAAGAAATTGAGGAAAAATAATGTTTTCATAAATGTTAAGTTGTATATGTGGGTTCATTGTACAAAAAGAGTGTGTACACACAGGTTCACTATATGAAAAAGGTGTATCCATATGCGTGCACTTTCATAGAAGAAAAAGCATGTGTGGGATGAAAAATTAAGGAAATTAAGGTGAAAGAATACCAAGGGTCAATACCATGGTATTAGCCAACAATATTGAGGAGAGTAACGATTATTTGATCCCATCTAAGAATACCAGGGGTTCTAAGTGTTGTTTTGATCCGAGGTATTGAGAAAGACTAAAACTATATATGGAGGAGAAGATCAAAGGGCTAAGCGCATAAGTAATGAATATCTTATGAAGTGTTAGATCAAAATAAAATATGCATGTTATGGGTTGTTGATTCTTTGCTTGTTCTAGTCTAAGTATGCAGTTGAGTGTTTAATGATGGATGAGATCTAATGATGGATTAGTATCATAATGACTTATCATTATGTGATATGATAATGGATAGGCTAGATCTGATTGTTAACACATTTTTTATTCTTTACATGTGATGATCTGGGTATGTCTAAAGTTAGGAATTGCAAAAAAGTTATAAGTAAGTATTTGCAGATCTATATGCTGGTTTGCTTTGGTGAAGGTGCGTATACATGCTGGTTTGGCTCTTCGGAGTAGCGTATGCAAAATAAAAGCTTTATGTTCAGGGATAACTGATATATCATATTAGTGTTTTTGTTTTACTGCTGTTTGTCAATGATGTCTTCATTAGATCTGAAAATAAAATTGATTGTATAAGGAGATTGAGTCTGGTTTATTGATTGATTGAGAAATAAGGGTGATTCTTGTTGCTATCTATTTGGAACTCTGTAATATGATAGTAGATCTTCATAATGTTAGTAATTGGTACAGTTTATGGTTCATATGTTTTATGATTCAGTATATTTAGAGGTATACACAGGTTGGGCTAAAGGAAGTAGCATATACATGCAGGTTGGCTTCATTGAAGAAGCGTATACATTGTAACACATATTTTTTGAGGTTACAGTTGGTTCTGGTTATTCATGCAGTGTTCTGGGTTGAGATCCATGTATTGGTTACAGTGATCTGTCTATTCCAGTTGATTAGTTGAATTTGATCAAGTTTGAATGATTGTTTGATTTAGATGTGTTAGAGGTTCGGTGATTGTTTGATTCAGTATGTCAAAGGTTTCAGTGATTGTTTAATTCAGTATGTCAGAGGTTTCAGTGATTTTTGTATTCAGTATGTCAGAGGTTTTAGTGAGTGATTGATTCAGTTATGGTTGACTCAGAGATTGATGATTGGGTTTCAGTTATACCAAATATTGATTGAGGTTCAGTTATTGGTTGATGGATGTATTGCAGTGGTGATTAATTTTGAGCTTCAATGTTACTGATGGGTCCAGTATGAAAATTTGATGAAATGTGGCCTTCATATTGTAGTGTTGTGTACCAGGAGTATCCAATGTGAAAATTCATGAAACGTGGACCTTGGAGTATGTTGAGGGTTGGAGCCTTTAATGAGGAATTCGAAGCTTCCTGCCAGTAGTGGTTTGTGATTTGATCAGGGGGTTGGATCTCCCTTCCAATAGTAGCTGGAGAAAGAGTGAAGGTTTAAGCCTTTTATAGGCTGACGCCTACATACTAGAAAACATATTGGCTAGTACAAGAGCTAAGGGGTTCTATCTCCCTTCTAGTAGCAACTAGAGAACAAAAGAAGGTTGTACCCCTCTATAGTTTGGTGCCTAGTACTGGTATGAGTCTACGCTAGTACAAGATTGTAAACAAATTATTCTTTATATTAAAAGAATACGGAGACAACACCAATAGGTTGTTTTTCTCTGGCATTGGGTTTCCACCATAAATCTTGGTGTTCATGTGTGTTGCTTATGTGTGATGGTTTCTTCTGTTACATGGTTACTGTTTAATGTTTAATAAAGTAATGTTTCACTGATTAAATATCGACATATGATGAATTAACTAAATAATAATTTCAATAAATATATGTTGGTTGTGTTGAGAACAATTGCGTGCACATGCGAGTTCCCTTCACTGAAATAGCATATATAAATCTGATTATGGAAATGAAAATTTATTGATTTGTAAATACTGATTCACCCCCCCCCTCTTAGTTTTATTCAACAAAGAATGGTAAGAGACTTACCCACTTTCTTGGTGTAGATAGCATTATCAGAATGACACCTAGAAAATCTCGTATCTAAAAGAAAGCTATCCATTTTGGCATACCAAGCCCGAGGGGCTTGCTTGAGACCATAAAGGGATCTCTTAAGCCGACATACAAGGTTGGAGTCTATTTTTATAAATCCGGGAGATTGTTCCATATAGATTTCTTCATGCAAGTCCCCATGCATGAAGGCAGATTTAACATCCATCTGATGGAATTCCCATTTGAAAGAGGCAACAAGGGAAAGAATAAGGTGGATAGAGTCCGTTTTGGCAACAGGGGAGAAGGTTTCAATATAGTCAATGACTTCAACTTGTGAGAAAAACCTTAGCAACAAGACGAGCTTTATGTTTATCAACTTTTCCATTTGGTGCAAATATGGTTCTATAAACCCATTTGCATCTAACAAATTTTTGTCCCTTTGGAAGAGGAACAAGGTCCCATGTATCATTTTCCAATAGTGAACGATGTTCTTCATTCATAGCTACGTCCCAAATTGGATGGCCTGAAGCTTCTGCAAAGGTGTCAAGATCACAATTCGCTGAAGCTTGAGCCAATAAAGAAGAGGATCTATCAAACTGAGAATGTGTATGATGCTAATATGTAGGATCACCTGCAAGAGCACCTTTTGCATCCCAAGTAGTGCAGACCCATTTTGGAAGCTGAGGAGCTGAAAGAGGATACTAAGACAGCGGGGGAAGATTTTCATCCTCGATGTCATCATCTAAAGAAATATTTTTAGAAGTAGAAGGGATATAGAGAGGTGGCACATCTGCCGAACTAGGTTCGTAGGCCGATATATTTTCAACAAACTTTACATCTATTCTAATGATAACATTTTTGGATTTAGGTGGAATAAGTCTATATCCTTTGACATCTTTAGATTATCCAACAAAACATTAGGGAATTTAGAGGTCTAAAATGGACCTCCTAAGAAAAATGTACGACCAAAATAAACTTTATAAGAAACAATATTATTCAATATGATGATGTCAACCATGGAGGGTGATTCACCATTTTGGAGTAAAAAGGTCAAAGATTAAAAAATAATAAAATAATAAAACTACATTTTTAACTCATCTTTTCAGATTACCTCCCTAAGGTTTTACTCAAATTTCAAGTGGGAGTATTCGTTGGATGCAAAATTTAATTCCTCATCCAAGGAGTATCCATGTTGCATACTTTCGATGGACCCTGCTACACAAAAAATGAGAAATACATGAAAAAGTGTGATTGCAATTACATTTTTCATGTATTTATCATTTTTCATGTAGTATGGTCCATTGAAAGTATGCAACATGGGTACTCATTGGATAAGGAATCAAATTTTGCATCTAATGTGTGTTGCTTCTCAAAATTTGAGTAAACCCATAAGGAGATAAGTTGAAAATACAAGTTGAAAAAATAGTTTTTTCCTTTTTTCCCTCTAAAATTTAATGATGTAATCTAATTTGATTTCATTATTTCTACTATTATTTTATAGTTTCCATAGGAGGCCCATTTTAGACCTCAAAATTCTCCTAATGATACATTTTTCACTCTTAGTTTCTAAGGCTTTATGTTTCTCATTTGGAATATGGGCCCATGCTTCACTTCCAAAAACATGAAAGTAACTTATATCTGGTTTAATTGAGCTTCATGCTTCTTTTGGAGTGATATTATTTAAAACCTTAGTAGGAGTGTGATTTACTATGCAATTTTCAAAATTAATTGCTTCTGCCCAAAAATTAGGACTAAGTCCTTTAGGTTGAAGTATACAATTAGAAATTTCCTTTAAGGTGTGATTCTTCCTTTCAGCTACACCATTTTTTTGTGGAGTATATGGAACAATATGTTGCAATTGAATTCCATGCTCAATGCAAAAGTTAATGAATTTGTTGTTAACATATTCTCCGCCATTATTAGATCTTAGCTCAATAATTTGACATCCATATTGTTTCCCAACAAGGGCCTTACATGCAAAGAACATGTTAAAGACTTCACTCTTGAGTTTTAAGAAGTATACCCAAGTGCGTCTGGAGAAATCATCAATGAAAGTTAAGAAATACTTGTAGCCAGAGAATGAAACAACTGGAAGTGGACCACATAAATCACTATGCACAAGCTGTAAAGGGGCTGAGGCATGCCAAGAGGCATGTTTTTCAAAATTATCCCAATGATGTTTTCTGAGTACACATATGGAATAGACACCATCTCTACAAGATACCATAGGAAGACCTGCCACCATATTTTATTTACATAGATTTTTAAGGGAGCGATAATTTAAGTGACCAAATCGCTCATGCCAAAATTTGCTCACTTCATCATTATGAGCAACAAATATCGAGGAAAGAGTTGATGACCCAAATTTGTGAAACTTATACAACCTTGTAGAATCATCAGCAATGCCAGTAGCTAAAATATGTCTAGGATCTCTTAGGTCCTTAATTACAACATCATGGGGAGAAAATTCAATGATTTTACCTTCACCTGAATGAGTAATCTGATATGTAGATAGAAGGTTGTAGGATAAGGTAGGAACACATAATACATCATTAAATTGACCATTGTCTACATGAATAGTTCCAAACCCTATAACATTAAGAGATCTATCATCACCAACATATATATTTGGTGTTACAATCATTTAAAGAAGAAAACATGGATTTGTTTTTTTGGCCATGTGATAAGAAGCTCCATAATTAATGATCCACTCATGAGAATAAGAAGAAGAAGATACATTTAGTGCATAACTAGACCGAGATGCTTGACAACCACATGGAGAAAGTGTCATTCCTGAAGATGAAGTTGAAGTTGAAGAGTGCTCCAAATTGATGTTATGCTTCTTCATTGTTGCTTCCAAGACTTCCATCTTCTTAAAACATTTGGATTCTAAGTGGCCATCTCGATTACAAAAGTTGCAATATCTATCAGTGTTCTTCTCTTTGTTTTTATTTGCCTTATCATTTTGAGGCTGATTTTGAGGCTGAAATTGCTTAGGACCCTTGTTTAGTTTATGACAATTCTTTTTAGGATACTGCTTCTTAGGATTCTTTGAATTTTGTTTTTAAGCTTCTAAGTCTTTCTTAGAAGAGTTTCCAGTATTAAGACAACTAAGATGTAAGATTTTTTTCTTGTTCTCTTATTAAATAATTACAAAAGGCATCAAAAGAGGGGGACTTGTAGGCTTTTCCTTGATAAATAAAGGCTTCTCTAGTAGAATGAAAGGTGGAAACAAACACAGAGTAGGTTGGTTCAACTTCATAAGAATGGAATAGATAAGGCTACCATCTTCTTTCTTAACCTTAACACCTTCCAAGAGAAGTATAAGGGTTTTAAATTTGGACAAATAATCTTCAATGGAAGAAACATTATTGGGGTCCAACGTAAACAACTCATTTTTGAGTTGGTAGGCTCTAATTTCATTTTTAATTCCAAAAACTTTATTGAGTTGTTTCGTTGCTTCATCAAGGGTATCAAATTCTACAATATGGAATCTAAGGTCTAGAGAAATAGACATCCCTATCAACCCACGTGCTTGATCTTGCTATTTTCCAATTTGGATTGCTTATCTTCATCTTTAGGTTTAGACTCTCGGCCTGAGGCTATTCTATAAATGTATTTACTTCTAAGTAAATCCACAATGTAGGACAACCATTGGAAGTAGTTGGTGTTGTCAAGAATAAATTGGCATGAAATTTTCATTTTAACATAAACTGAAGTTGTAGATGCTCAAACTAAGTGTTCCAATGGAAATATCTCGAAAATTCAAGCCGATTAAAAAAAACGGCTCTAAAAACGGCTTCCAGATAAATAAGTTATGACATTTTGAAGAAAAGTTGTTGAAGATGTCGATGAAGCACGTGAATATTTGAAAGTGAATGATAATGTTGTATTTAAACCCTCCCTGCCCCTCCCTTTCCAAACTTAATCAAGTTATCTCACTTTTTTTTTAAAGGATTACTCTATGTGACCCACTTTTATAAATAAGTGAAAGTCACTTTTACAATGGTACTTTATGAGCTACCCACTAAATTGTAACTTAAACAAAAGATAAAGTGACTTTAGAATTGTAAGTGATTCACTTTTTATAATGGGTGTGAACACTTTTACATAAAGTAACTTTAAAACATAAATTACATGTGCTTTTTGAAAAATTAACTTAACCTAAGACTTATATTCTCATAAAGTAACTTTGGACCAACTGAGCTAATTTAAAAGGTTAGTAATTATTGGAAAAGAAAAACGTTTTTTTTTTTCTATAACTCACTAAATCTTTGGGGTGCATGCTTACTTGAAAAACCCTTTTTTTCCTACAAAATAAAAAAAACACACACAACCCAAAATGAACATGCAAATAAAACAAGCCCTACAACTTAGAGTTAGAATTCGTTGGAAACTAAATATTTTCCTCAATGTTTCTAATATTCTGAGATCACACTAAGGCGCAACAGAAAAGAGCATACGCATGAGAAAAAGCTTTCATTTCTGTTTCTGATCTACCCAAATCGCACAAAGTTGCAGGGTAAAGAGCATACACATAAATGAAAGGTATAGATCCAGTAATAAAAACAGAGGGATAAATAAACCGAAATAAATAGAGAGATAACTAACTAAAACTGCAAATACAAACTATATATATCTAGATCTTAAAAATGACATAGATAGGGCTACCATAAAAATTTTCACGTAAAGCGAAAGGGGTTTCTCACTGGAACAAATGCTCCTAAAAAAATAGAGAACTCCTCTCGACTTGAAAGTAGTTAGAAACATTAGATTTAGGAAATGACAGTTGAATGCAATTGTACTGACTCCGAATTTGGATTGCCAATAGATGCGACTCTAAAATAGCTCTGATACCATGTAGGAATTTACAAGGTAACTTCCTTAGATAGAACATAAAAAAAAACCACTCATAAACAGATCACATATTAGTACACTAGTATTCTTGACGTGGTTAAAACCCCCAAAGTGGGAAATAGTCCACGACCTGAGCCAATGGGCCACTTCAGGCAATTTATTAATGTAAAAGAAAGAAAATTTACATAAGATTCTATCATGAATGGTCACCTTACAAATGAGCCTCCATGCTCATTAAATAGAGATCATGGATGAATCGGGTGTTAAGCCATGGATCAAGTATCAGTAATACTGAGGAGAGAACGAACTGTTAGATCACTTCATGTCTAGAACATATCATGACCGTCGGATTGTAATTTACAAAATTACATAGTAAATAAACTCACTTTACCTAACTCTACACTAGACCGAGTTATACTTAACTATTTCCTATGTGTTAGAATATCCTAACAAACTCTTATTTAAAAGGCAACTTAAAAACTTGTACACATAGGAGAATATGAGACAAACTTCTACCTCTCTTTAATGGAGTAGTCTGAGCACTCTAATGTTAACATTGTAGAGTCTATGTCTGTGTAGTCTGTGTTAATCTTGATACTTGAAATACAAGCCATGCATATAGAGAATGTAGTTACAGAAAAAATAGATACAAGAAACAAATAAGATGAAATATGTGAAATAGACCCTTGTATTATGATAAGTTAAAATAGAGAAATAAATGTTCACTTGCTTCTTAAGGTGGGTACACTTTTCATTGCGTAAAGATCCAAATACAATAACACTTAAATAAAACATGACCTCCTATTCTTTTTAATAGATTCTCAATAGTACAAACATAGATCCATCTTGAATATGAATCTAACATGAGCCGAGAAGGATCCAATTTCTTCACATGCAAATTTGTTTATGAGCTAATATTATTTAAATATCTTTTATCGTTATTTACTTTTCTTTTTTTTAATTTTAGATTTTTTTTAATTTTTATTTTGGTTGACATGAGCAAAATTTCAACTTTGATGACGGACGAACATCTTTACACATCATACTGGGCTATAGAATGAGACTCTCAGCTCAAAAATCCTAACTACTTGTGATCCTATTTTCAATGATTACCAACTAGCTAATGTACCTTAAAAGATAGACACTTTTACATTAAATAACATTGTATAATAGATATTATTAAAAAAAAAATAACCATATGCATCAATACACTAACTCCTAAGTAAACTAAAGTAAAGGGTTTATAATAAAACCTCACTACAATATCTCTCAAAAATACCATTACAAATATAATTGAATAAATATTCAATTAGATAAACAATTTATCCAAATGCTCTAACGGAAGGACTAACCAACCATCTTTTTGTTTTTCACCTTTACAACTATTTAACTTTAAAATACAAAGACATTGCAAGCTATAAATAAATAGATAATTATTTGATCATGGAAGAATCTTACATTTCTTTCATATCATTTGAAAAAAATAATGAAAATGAATCCCCAAAAAAAAAAACTAAGGCACAATGCGTAACTATTTGCCCAAAATCTTACTGGAACCTCGAAAATATCATAACTGCCACCTAGCCTTCCTCGATAGAAAGTCTCATAGAAGTGAACAATGTTCCTAGTGGGATTTTATATGAAATGCATGAATCCAAAGGAGTGCTTTTTACACGAAATATATAACATCCAAAGAAGTGGATTAATTTTGTAACAATCTTCATTATTTTACTAGAATTTAGCAATTCTAACCAGTCAAACTTAATCTAGAATGAATATTTAAATTGATTTAAAATAGAATTTGTGCCACATGTTGTAAAGGAAACGTTGTAAGGCAATGACATAAGAAGCACACATTTTCTCTCTCACCTCATCTATCTCACTCCCCTTCTCATTCTATGAAACCCTCCTACTCCTCCTTCCTCCCTATGTCTCCCACTGTCGCTCTAGTTCTCTCCGTCTCTCCCTCTCCCTCCACAACTCCTACACTCTCTCCATTATATCCCCTCTCTCATTGTCTCTCCCACTCTCACATCCTCTCCCTCCTTTTGCTATCACTCTCTCTCCCCCTTTCACCTTGTATCCTCCCCACTCCTACCCCTTCAACTCCTCTCTCTCTCACTCACTCTCACTCGCTCTCTAACTTTGTCTCTCTTTTTGTCTCTATCACTCTCCATCACATGTTATTTCTCTCCTCCCTCACTTCCTCCCTCTCAATCCCACTCTCACTCTCACAAATAAAAATTAAATAGAATAAACATATTATTTTAAAGTATAATTTACATATTCTATTTTAAAATATAAGCGATGTAAACGATATCTATGGAAAACTGTACAACATGTACTTTAAAGCTTATTCAAAACTTGAAATTACGATAGGAGGCAAAAAAAAATTATAATACAAAAAGTGTGTATTATTTGAAATATTAACAACAATAACTGTGCAAGCATTTTTGTAAATGGCATTCAAGGAACTTTTTATTCCTTGCAAACTCTCTACTATGGCACGTATTCATTGATTGCCCGCAACAGAATTTGTTGGTCCAATCATGAATAGGATTACCAATTCCATAGAGTCCAGAGTGACTCAGTAATTCCCACAATAAATGGTAATAGTGGGAGTAGGATTAGGAAACCCGATGGAGAACATGGTGGAGCTTACTCACAGTGTTTCATTATATCTCTGTATATCTATGGTAAAAATTATATGATTTTGGAAATCTCGTATATAACCGATTTTTATGCAAAATAGCAAATACTTTGCCACTCGATACATCTATTGATCAAAACAAATATTTTAAAGCCACCAAGGTTTTATACAAAAATTAGCGGGTCTGCATTCTCCTAGATTGGGAGATAATGAATTGATATTGACCTTTTTGTAATCCGACTAGCCATCAAGTACATTTCTCATATCAATGAACTTGGCCTTCAGACCTTTGCAGCAGTTTGCATGCATGGTAAAAATCATCCAAACCTGGGCTCCCCTCGCAGAAACCCCCAAAATAATTGGTTTCCAAGAACATAAATTTCATGCCCATTGCATCAAATCTGGTTGTGAGTTTGAGAATATTTAAGACGTCCTGCTCCTTCTGACCCGGGAAAAAGCATCTTGATAGATACCAATCTCTGTAAAATGGATGTACATGAATCATGTGTTAGCATCATTCAGGACATCCAAACGGTCACCATTGTATTTGTCATATGTCATACGGATATATGCATCTTTTGCTAGTCTTCCAAAGGGATTTCGCAGCCACATTATGTCAGTGTCCTGCACAACAAAATATGAGGCACAGATTAGGCAAACCTCAATATGCCATGAAAAGAAAACCCCAACCCAAACTATAATATGCCTTCATAAGTTGCAAAGTAAAGCTAAATTCCTTAATTATAAGATGGATCGTTGTTAAAAAAAGTTGAAAACGAATCTATTTCCATGGTCCAACAATAAAAACCTCCTCTCACAATTAATGTTGGTATAGATTGGACTTTGTGTGAAGGTAATTAATAAGGGATATGTGTCGGACAATGTTGACATAAAAAATGTTAACCATGATGGTCTCACTACATTTCCATCCTATTCATTAAATTTCATATTATTCTCATCTAATCGATAGGATTGGCTTGCCTGGAATCATGTAATCCAATACATATACACAATCCCCCATATATATATATATACACGAATTAATTTAGGTAGAGTTTAGTCTTAGCTAGGTTATATATATATACACTACATATACATTGATTTAGGCAGAGTTTAGTCTTAACCAGGTCTCAATTTGAAATTAATAGATTTAGAATAGAAATCAGCTTGGAGAGAATATATATATATACTATATATATCATTCCATATTATACATAATACTAGACAACTAGATGCTTATTGATGATTGCATCCACCATATAAATTTTCTTTTCTTCTTTCTGGAAACCACGTCCACGGACTCTTGGATGGGTTTGTTAGTAAAATCCCCAAAGACTTTGAGATGGTAGATTTTGTCTTCATGAAAAGAGGACATTAAAGGAATTACAAAATTTCCCAAACTGGTTATTGTTCGCACCCTATAGTATTATGAAATCAATCCACATCAATTGATTGAGAATGCAGCTTTAAATGGCATTCAATAATATCTTGGCATTATTTACAAATGTTGATAGAGAGCTATTGAATGTGAATTATCTCCATAATATCCAAAGACATTCCCGATAGGAATCTAATCTAAATTATGTTTAAAATAAATCAATATATTTACAAATATTGAGAAAATATTTCATACATTTATGAATTTTAAATTGTGTTTATTGAAATAAAATAAATTAATAAGCAATGAGGAAGAAAATGTAAAATTTAAGGTAAGAGGGAAAAGTAATTTATAATTGGTCGAAAAAGTGTGAAGTAAAATTATGATATTTATGATATTTATGGTCGAAAAAGTGTGACTTAATTATGATCTTTTATTTTAGGTTGTTGGGCAAGGAAAAAATCTGAATACCTTCGTTGATATGGAGAGTGGTCTCTTCTATGATATGGACACAATGTATGAGAGACTTGTTGGAAACAATACTGAGACGAGGTGAATCAGTATTATCAAATCTATAATTTTATTTCCCAAACAGATTTATATACGCTACTTCAGTGAAGTGAACTAGTGTGTACACGCGATTGTACTTAAAGCAACCAGCGTATATGCAAAGAAATTTTGATTTAGACAATTTATCATGTATTGAGCTTAAACTAGTATATCAGAGATTTATTAGACAGTGCAGTAAAAGAAAAATAAATCATCACACATAAGCAACACACATGAACATCAAGATATAAGGTGGAAACCCAATGTGGGTAAAAAACCACCTGCTGCTATCATCTCTGCCTTCTTTTAATAATAAGAAAATATATTTACAATCTTGTACTGGTGCAAACTCATACCAGTACGCAGGGACCCACCTGCAGAAAGCTACAACCTTCTCTCATTCTCCAGCTACTACTGGAAGGGAGCTACAACCCCCTAGCTCTTGTATTAGCCAATGCATTTTCTAGTACATAGGTTCCAGCCTACAGAAAACTCCACTCTTCCACTAGGGACCGTGTTTCATGAATTTTTAGATTAGATACTCCTGGAACACAACACCATAATCTAAAGGCCATGTTTCATCCAATTTTCATACTCGACCCATCAACAACATTGAAACTTAGAAAATCATAACTGAAATACAACCATCAAATACATCTGCATCAACCAATCACTGAAACTCAATCATCACTTTCTGAATCAACCACAACTGAATCAATCAATCACTTGACAACCCATCATCACTGTAGCAAATCACAATCAATCAATCTGATCATTCAAAACACTGTCACCAAAATACAGTCACCAGAACCCAAAGCAAAACCCAAAACTCTGTAACAGCAAATAGAAACAACTAAAACATACTTCATAATGTATATGCTGATTCCATGTGTCGAACCAGCATGTATATGCACTTTTACCAAACAGAACCAGCGTATAGATCTGCAAAGTCAAATTTATGATGTATACGCTACTTTGATATGATGAACCAGCGTATATACGCTCTTTTACTAAAGTGAACCTGCGTACAGATCTGTAAATGCTAACTTAAAACATCACAACTATTCCAGACTTTAGTAATACCCAAATCATCACATTTACAGAATAAAACATGTGTCATTATTCAAATCTAGACTGTTCAATATCAAACCACATAATGATAATACTTTTAAGCCTTTATGAACCAGGTCCATCAACCTTCATCAGCCATATAGGTGCATCCTTAGATCAGATCAAGCAAACCATCAGAAGCTCATTAACCTATATATATGATCCAACACTTCATAAGATATTCAAATCCTTGTACACTAGTGGCCTAATGATCTTCTCCTCCTTATATAGTTTTAGGCCTTTCCCAATACCATGGACCAAAACTACTTAGGACAAATACCTTGGACCAAATACCTTGGACCAATTACCTTGGGTCAGATACCTTGGGCCAAGAAATACCTTGGACCGAAAACTTTTGGTTTTCTAAGATATACATGCTTTTCCTTCTGTGAACGTGTGTGTGTACGTATATACTCCTTTTGTTCAGTAAGCCTTCGTGTATACGCAGCTTGGACAAGGTGAACCTGCGTATACCTCTCTTTCTTCATTCTTTGGAGTTTGATCTGTAATTCTTTGTTGTTGACCTACTACATTGTGATCTTTCATCTGAGTGAGTTGTCATCAAGGAAAACACTTGTATCATAATGCCAAAAATCTCCCCCTTTGGACTTGATGGCAACAAAAACACCAAGTCACTCTTCCCCTTTGACATCAAGGGAAAAGGGTGGACCAGGATATTTTCTCCCTTTGACATACATTATGTTGTTCATGCTCCCCGTGAGTACATGTTGAATTCTCTGATTGAGCTCTCCTTTTGTACATGCTAAGATGAACTAAAACCGTCCATGCTCCCCCTGAGCACAAGTAGAGTCTACAAAAATATTTCTAAAAGAATAACATGACTCTATAATTTAACTATGTAAGGTTGACCTTCCTATCAACAATGACTCATAGATACATCCATCTCCCAACCAAGTAGGGATATACCAAATTTGTTTACGCATGACAGAAACAATAAATATTACATCATCCATCCCATGTAAATTGGGGATACAAATTACATCATTTGTCCAAGAGGACTCATTGAAATGTATGAGAAGACATATCACACCCTAGACTTTTACATGACTTAAGCAACAAATGGTATAAATATCTTAAGCCATAGCTAGACTCAACAACCATAATGCCAACAATGGTGAATGTACGTGAAGGCTAATGCTCCCCCTAAACCTGTGTTACCTGTACATTGTTAACAGGTCAATGATCAAGGCATCTTTGTCAGTCAGATAAAAATTAATGAACAAAGCATATCGATAGACATTAATCATCAATATCACTAAGAGCACCCATATCAGAGCCTGCCCCACTGTTTTTTTTGTCTGAAAAACACATACACTCCTTGACCCATAGAAACCAGCATGTGTATGCGACTATACTTCATGAAACAAGCGTATAATAACCTTTCTCTGAAAAACTGGATTTAATAGTAGGATGATGCAACAACTACTCCCAGCTTTTGTCTGAGATATTCAAATGTCTCTCTAGGTAGTGGTTTAGTGAATATATCAGCAACCTGTTCTTTGGAGAGAACATACTCCAATTTGACCTTTTGTTCAAGTACTTGTTCACGTAGAAAATGGTATTTGATGGGTATGTTCTTGGTCTTGGAGTGCATGACTGGATTATTTGAAATACTAATGGCACTTGTATTATCACATAGAATGGAGATGGGTGGAGTACATGTGATTTGAATGTCTTGCAATGTTTGCATCATCCAAAGTAGTTGTGTGTAGTAAGATGTAGCAGCCACATATCCTGCTTCAGTTGATAACACAATTGAACTTTGTTTCTTGCTGAACCAAGACACTAACCTGGAACCCATATAGAATGCACCACCACTAGTTCTTTTTCTGCCATCAACACTTCCTACTCAATTGACATCTGTATATGCATGAAGAGTAAGATTTGTATCTCTTGGATACCATAAACCAAAGTTCTGAGCTCCTTGAAGATATTTGAAAATTATTTTGACTGCCTGAATGTGTGATTCCTTTGGATTTGCTTGGAATCTTCCAACTATTCCTACTACATGCATGATGTCACGTCGAGTAAATGTTAGATAAAGCAGACAGCTAATCATGGATCTGTAAGTTGGTTGATGTACTGCTGCTGATTCATCATTTGAGCTGAGACTACATCCTGTTACCATTGGGATACATACAAGTTTAGAATATTCCATGTTGTACCTTTTCAAGATCTGTTTGAGATACTTGGTTTGTGAAAGAAAAATACCATCTTTATTTTGTTGAACTTGTATACCAAGAAAATAGGTAAGTTCACCAAGCAAGGACATTTCAAATTCTTGTTGCATTACTGAAGCAAAATTCTGACTCATGGATTCTTCATTGCTACCAAAAATGATATCATCAACATAAACAACAATAATTAGGAATTTATCAGCTTCAATATTTGTATATAGATTGCTATCTGCTGAACCTTTTGAAAAACCTTGTTGGTGTACATATTTGACAAGGCGGTAATACTAGGCCCTTGGAGCCTATTTCAGACTATAGAGAGCCTTTTTTAGTCTGCATACAAGTTTTGCATCATTTCCAAGAATGAATCTTTCTGTTTGTTCAATATAAACTTCTTCTTATAAATCTTCATTAAGGAAAGTGGATTTTACATCCATTTAGTATACTTTGAATTTTTGAAAGCTAGAAAAGAGCAAGAAACATCCTTATGGCTTCAAGTCTAGCAATAGGTGCAAAATTTTCTTCAAAATATATACCTTCTTATTGAGCATACCCTTTACAAACAAGTCTAGCCTTGTTTCTAATGACTTCTCCATTTTTATTCAGCTTGTTTTTGAATATCCATTTAGTTCCTATAATGTTTTTATCATGTGGTCTAGGAACTAATTCCCAAGTACTATTCTTTTCAATTTGCTCAAGTTATTCATTCATGGCCTTGACCCAACATTCATCTTTGCATGCTTCATTTACATTTTGAGGTTCGATGGAGGATAGTAATTCTAGATAGATTGAGGTCTCTATAATAGTTCTTCTTGTCTATACACCTACCTCTTTTTCCCCTAAAATTTGAGTTTCTGGATGATTTTTCTGAACATACATGGACGGAGTCTTTTCTTCTATCGTTATTGTTGGGTTGTGTTATATTCTTTCCACATAGTTAACAGGGGGTTTGAGGGGTACCCGTAACCCCACTTTATGGGGTCCCGGGCAGTGCCCTGGAAAATTTTGGTTTTGGACCCTATGTTAGGTTGGGCGGACCCACCTATGGTTTTGTGCATGGATTTCACACATGTTTGTTTCTGGACGCGATGGTTTTCGGTCCATGGTTTTGGACGCGATGGTTTTCAGTCCATGGTATTGGATGCTTCGGCATGTATA
>APFE030171387.1:118031-141326 GCA_000404065.3 Pinus taeda
GGTATTGGATGCTTCGGCATGTATAAATATGTATTGTAACATTGAAAGGAACATAATGAAAAATCAAGCTGGTAGTCCTGGTTTTGGGATCTAGTGGAAAATCTCTGTGTATTCGTGTTTTATATGTTATGCTCTTGCATTTTTATTTTTCCTGTGATTTAGAATTCGCATGCAAGTAATTTCTGTACGGGGTTAAAACCTACAGTTATCTCTTATTCTAGTGCTTCATTGGTTTCTTCTTCAATATCATTGTGATTTGATATGGGAAAATAATCCCAATCTTCTTCATTTTTATAATTTTTTTTTTTTTTTTTTTTTTTTGGATTTTTGCATGCTTCATCAACTACAACATCAATACTTTCAACAATTTTCCTAAGTCTTTTATTATAGCATTTATATCCTTTACTTTGGGAAAAGTAACCAAGAAGAATTACCTTCATCTGGTCTAGGCTCAAACTTACCAAAATTTTCGTCAGTCCTTTTGATATAACATTTTCTTCCAAAAACTTTAAAGTATTTTATAGTAGGAGTCTTACCATACCAAATTTCATGTGGAGTTTGAGTGCTATTTACCCGTACATTTTCTTGGTTGAGAATAGTTACGGCTGCAAATGCAGCTTCACCCCAGAAGGTTGTAGGAGTTCCAAATTCATCTAGCATAGCTTGAGCCATTTGTTGAAAAATTGTGTTCATTCTTTCTACCTCTCCATTTTGCTAAGGAGTCCTTGTAGTGGAGAATTGCCTTTTTATTCCATGTTGTTCACAAAAGTCAAAGAATTCATCCGAGCTAAATTCCCCTCCTCGATCAGATCTGAGGCATTTGATTTTTCGATCTGATTCATTTTCAACCAAAGCTTTGAAGGCTTGGAACTTTTCGAATGCTTCATATTTATGCTTTATAATACCTATCCAACACATTCTAGAAAAATCATCAATGAAAAAAATAAAGTATTCTTCTCCATAAGGTGAATTTTTCCTTGATGTTCCACATAAATCAGTATGGACAAGTTCAAGAGGCTTACTAGCTGACCCTTCTTTTTCCATGAAATGAGCTCTGGTTTGCTTACCAATTTGACATGGTTTGCATATTGTATTTTCAGGAATGCTGATATCTACAAGATCACAAACAACCTTCAATCTGTATGCTTTTCTTATTTGAGAAAAGCTTAGATGTCCCAATCTTCTATGCCACGGCTAGTTTTCATCAATTTTGCTTAGATAGCACTGTTGTTGTCCTCCCTTGAGTATGTATAAATTGTTTGGAGTTCTTGTACCTTTGATCATGGTCTCTCTAGTATCAAGTTCACGAACAATACATCTGTTTGATCGAAACAACACTTCATTTCCTTGATCACACATTTTACTAACACTCAACAGATTATGCTTTAAATTGTCTACATACATAACATTTCCAGCTTCAACCTTTTCTTTCAAGAAAACAAAACCTTTACCTTTTATGACAGTAGAAGTGTCATTTCCAAATGACACATTATTTTCCTTTTCTAAGGCATTATATGAGTGAATTTTTTCTTTGTCACCTATCATGTGTTTGGAGCATCCATTGTCGATGTACCACTGATTTTCTTGTCCTTCTACATACAATGCTATACCACATTTTTCTATTTGAGATTCTTTCCTTCTCCACATCTTGGGATTTAATGGTGTTTGCTTCTATTGAGATGCTTTTCGTATTTTGCTCCTGCATTCAGATTCTTCATGACCAAAGTTGTTACAGATTGAGCATTCTATTACATTTTCAAGAGGAGAAAAGTTATTATAGGAAATTCCCTTGATCCCCGTTACATTCTTGTGATTTCATGCTTCTCTAGTCATGATGATTTTTTAAGCAATGCATTGAGCAGCTTTGTGCCCAAAATTATGACATGAAAAACATTGCTCATTAAATAAGTTCCTGCGACTATCGAATCTATTAACATGGTGATTGATATTTATCTTTGGAGTAAATTGAGTATGGTTTTCCTGCAATTGGTTGTGGCTTCTATTCATCCTTGGAGTAGAGTGAGTATGATTTCCCTGATGATCAACTTTATGCCTTTGCTGACGATTGTCATATTGTCCACTAGTCTTTGCTGCATCAAGATAGCTTTTAGTGGAGGTTGAAAACTTCTAGGATTGAGAAGCTTGTTCAATATATCCAAGACCTGTCTTTATCAGAGGATAACATTGCACTTTGATAATTTCATTTAATGTTTCTGGTCCTTTAGCAAATCTAAGATTGAGAGATTTCATTTTCTCAAGATCCTTTCTTAGACCCACAATTTCACATTCTAGTTTTTCATTGTGTTTTCTTTTTCAACAAGTTGGTATGTCAAGGTATCTATAATCATATTATTTTCTTCTAAACAGATTTTGAGTTTAGAGATTTCTTCATGAAGGTCATCCTCTTCTAAAGCATTCCAAAAATTATTATTGTTATAAGCCATTAGAAGTCTATAATCATTACTATTTTCATCTTCATCACTATTTGATAAACCATCGCTATCTTCATGAGTATAGTAACTCCTTTTATTTACAACTTGTTTTCTATTCCATTTTTCATATTCCTTTCCTTTTTCATATTTATCTTTATGGGGATATTTGGCAGCATAAGACCGACTCTGCCACAGGAAAAGCATTTGAAGGGTAGCTTACCTCTAAATCTTCTGGAACCCCGTTGAAGCTTCTTAACAAAGTTTACCTCATCTTTTTCTTCTGAAATATGTCTTGATTCATTGTGTTCTTCCTTTTCTTTTGCTGAAGCTTTAAATGCGGCTTCTCTCATATCTGATGGTCCTCCTTTTCTCATCTCAAAGGTAGTTAAGGTTTTGTGAAGCTACGTCATAGTGATAGTTTACAAATCCTGTTTTTCTTCTATGGCAGGCACTTTTGATTCAAATTTAGTAGACAAGGATCTCAAAACTTTCTCAACTAAGGTAACTTCCTTTATTTCTTCACCCAGATTATTCATACAATTAACAACATCATATATACGTAAGAAGTAACTAGTTATACTTTCATCACTGTGCATTTTAAGAGTTTCATACTGAATTCTGAGAGTTTGAAGCTTAGCACATTTTACCTGAGAGTCTCCTTCATATATCAGAACGATTTTGTCCCATATTTCTTTGGCTGATTTGAGCTGCATGACTTTGACAAACTTTGATTGTGACAGACTTCCCAATAAAGTATTAACAGCTCTGGCATTTGTTTCATATTTCCTTTTACCTATCGTATCTGTAGGAATTGCTGTTGGAAATGTATATCCTCCTTCCACAATTTCCCAAACATCCGTTCCAAGAGATTATAGATAGGTTGTGGTTCTTATTTTCCAATAAACAAAGTTGCTCCCATCAAATATTGGCGGTTTTATGGTTCCCACGCTTTCTTGATTATTCATGGTGATGGATCTCCCTTCAAGTGATCAAGCTTCTTCTGAAGGACTTGCTCCAATACCAATTGTTGGAAATAATACTGAGAGGGGGTGAATCAGTATTATCATATCTATAATTTTATTTCCCAAACAGATTTATATACGCTACTTCAGTGAAGTGAACTAACGTGTACACACGACTGTACTTAAAGCAACCAGTGTATATGCAGAGAAATTTTGATTTAGACAATTTACATGTATTGAGCTTAAACCAGTATATCAGAGATTTATTACACAGTGCAGTAAAAGCAGAATAAAGCATCACATATAATAAACACACATGAACACCAAGATATAAGGTGGAAACCCAATGTGGGTAAAAACCACCTGCGTTGTCGTCTCTGTCTTCTTTTAATAATAAGAAAATTTGTTTACAATCTTGCACTAGTGCAGACTCATTCCAGTATGCAAGAAGCCACCTGCAAAAGGCTACAACCTTCTCTCATTCTCCAGCTACTACTGGAAGGGAGCTAAAACTCTGTAGCTCTTGTCCTAGCCAATATGTTTACTACATAGGTTACAGCCTACAAAAAACTCCACTCTTCCCCCAAGGACCATGTTTCATGAATTTTCAAACTAGATACTCCTGGAACACAACACCACAATCTGAAGGCCGTGTTTCATCCAATTTTCATACTCGACCCATCAACAACATTGAAACTCAGAAAATCATAACTGAAATACAACCATCAAATACATCTGCATCAACCAAACATTGAAACTCAATCATCACTTTTTGAATCAACCACAACTGAATCAATCAATCACTTGACAACCCATCATCACTGTAGCAAATCACAATCAATCAATCTAATCATTCAGAACACTGTCACCAGAATACAGTCACTAGAACCCAAAGTAGAACCCATAACTTTACAACACCAAACAAAAACAACTGAAACATACTTCATAAGGTAGATGCTACTTCCATATGTTGAACCAATGTGTATACGCACTTTTACCAAATGAAACCAGTGTACAAATCTGCAAATTCAAATTTATGATGTATACACTACTTTAATATGTTGAACCATCATGTATACGCTCTTTTACTAAAGAGAACTTGCGTACAAATCTGTAAATGCTAACTTAAAACATCACAACTATTCCAGACTTCAGTCATACCCAAATCATCACATTTACAGAATAAAACATGCATCAGTATTTAGATCTAGACTATTTAAGATCAAACCACACAATGATAATACTTTTAAGCCTTTATGAACCCAGTCCATCAACCTTCATCAACCGTATAGGTGCATCCTTAGATCAGATCAAGCAAACCATCAGAAGCTCACTAACCTCTATATATGATCCAACACTTCATAAGATATTCAAATCATTGCACACTACTAGCCTAATGATCTTCTTCTCCTTATATAGTTTTAGGCCTTTCTCAATACCATGGACCAAAACTTCTTAGGACCAATACCTTGGACCAAATACCTCGAACTAATTACCTTGGGTCAGATACCTTGGGCCAAGAAATATCTTGGACCAAAAACTTTTGGTTTTCCAAGATATACACACTTTTCCTTCTGTGAACGTGTGTGTGTACATATACGCTCCTTTTGTTCAGTAAACCTACGTGTATATGCAGCATGGACAAGGTGAACCTGCATATACCTCTCTTTCTTCATTCTTTGGAGTCTGATCTGTAATTCTTTGTTGTTGACATGCTTCACTGTGATCTTTCATCTGAGTGAGTTGTCATCAAGGACAACATCTATATCATAATGCCAACAAGACCTTTGATGTAGAGAGACCCCAAGAGTATTTAAAGCACAAAAGAAATTATGTTTTAACCTCAGGAATATCTATGCAATCCCTAAGATAGAGATTGAAAAGGAGAAAATAAAAGAAAATAGAAATTTGGAAGTAATTGTAAAGGTATTGCAAGGCCCCTGTTGATAAGCTCCCCTCCCCTAGGTATTGCAAGACACACTTGTTGATAGCCTACTAAGCCTAATGCCCTAGGTGAATATGCCTAAGGAAATACATTGAATCCTTTGAAGATGAATAGGAGATCAAATGAGTGATGTTGAATACGTTGTTGGCTTGTGTGATGGAAGAAGATGTTGCAAAAGCAAGGAATGATGTGGTAGAAGCAATACAATTGAAGTGAAGTGTAATTCACATAATGTTTTATGTATTCATACTCTTGTAGGTGAAAAAAACATGCAAGATACCTGAAAAGGGATGTCGTTGCAATGAAGGTGCCAGCTGTGACTATGAAAAATAGCCACCAAGGAAGATGAAAGAAAAATAGTGATGGTAGAGAAGAAGTCTCCCATGCTAATCTACACACAAATAGCTTCCGATGAGCAAGGTCCTTTCTTGCAACATCTTTAATTTCTTCTGCAATTACAAGATATGAAGAACCTCTGCAATGAAAATCATTCGAGTCAATCCATTCACCAACAAGAAAATCAGCCATGCAAGAATCGAAGGTAAGACAAACTTCAATAATACAAATGTCACTCTGGAGAAAAACATAAATATAAAAGAGAAGACACAAAATTTTGACATGGCAAAATTACTTTCACTTAAATCATGGGATGGAAGAGAAGAAGATAGAGAATAGATTTAGTAGCAAGCAGAGTGGAAGTTGGGAAGGACACGTTCTTCACCAAGTGGGAGTTGCAAGTATCTATTGGTAAAGTGGTTAAGATAAAGAATAAAAATCTACAAAAAATTAAGAATAGAGAACAAATGAGTGGAAAGAGAATGAAAGAGATGTGGTGGTTTCTTATGGCAGAGATTGACAGAGGAAGCATGCCAACTTGTAATATTTATGCAAAAATGTTTTGAGCGAGATGCTCAAAAGTTTCCAACCAGGAAAGTCTGACACAGGGCATCTCTTGTCAAGTGAATAATCCTGCACAACACCAAAAAAAAAAAAATCGTTATAATTTAGATGTACCAATCTATGTATGTTGGCCATAATTTAAGTAGATTTGTCTTCCATTAACAATAATGTATATTTTTTGGATTGAATCATAAAACTTAATCCCATGGAGAGTTGTTGGTAGTGAACATGAAGAAAAATATTTTACAATTTCCAAGTCATTTATGCCATGAATATTTTAGCCCATGCTTGTATTTCTTTAAGCCTCTGAATTTTGTTATCTAACTAGAAAAAATGTTGAAAACAACAAAAGTGCCAACTTGGCAAATTACCTGTGTAACTGGTGGCGAGTTGGACGATTCTAACATTTGGGTGTTGTAGATGGAATTCCAAAACATATATTTGTACCTTTAATTCTCCTTTGGCATAATTTTAGACTAGTCCTACATGGATGTGAACACGCCCTCCTGGCTATATTTGTCAATGTGTCAATATTGGTAGTTTTATGGTACTTTTGAACATGAAGATTTTTCAACTACATGTGGAAAGGTGGGCCATCCCTCAATGATAACTCATCAACTTGAAAAACTTGATTTGGACCTAAAATGAACCTTGGGGCATGCATTTAGGTTGAGCAAGGAAAAAGTGGTTAAGTCTGTGTCCAAGGGTAACTTGGCAGACCAAATGAGTGAATTTTATAATGAATTAAAGATTCTTAGATATGGATTTTGTAGCTTGATTTCCAGAAGTCATTCTTGTACCTTGGGATTCCATATGAAAATAATCGAAGTGTTCCTTCAGTGCATTTTTCTGAGGCCACTCACACTGGTATGCACTTTGTTTTGTTAAGCCAGAAATGAAAATTTCGATAACAGTTAGACTTTTGAGGCATGGAGGTGGCAACTAAGCCTATCAAAGGATGTTACAATATTGATAGAGTGCCAATGATGCATTCTAACACTACATGAGTGTATTTCATCTTATTATGCCAATTTTATTCAATGAGGGTTTGAAGTTATTTCCAAATCATACGAGTTTGTAGATTTATTGATATAATTTTCTTTTGTAATGCCAATAAAGGAAATTGTCATATATGTGTTTGGTATCAAGTTAGATTATGGTAGGTATTAAGTGAAAATATGGCAGCTAGAGGAGTTCATCTCTTTCTTTCTATAACAGGAAAAAGCATCTTGACAAATACTAATCTGTGTAAAATCCTATGGTTCATTCATTGGAACAGATGTACATGAACCCTGTGTTAGCATCATTCAAGACATCTAAAGGGTCACCATTGTATTTGTCACATGTCATCCAAATATTTGCATCTTCTGCCAGTGTTGCAAAGGGATTTTGTAGCCACATTATGTCAGCATCCTGCACAACAAAATATGAGGCAAAGATTAGGAAAACCTCAATACACCATGCAAGAAAAACCCCAACCCAAACTGTAATACACCTTCAAAAGTTGCAAAGTAAAGCTAAATTCCTTAATTATAAGATGGATTGATGTTGACAGAAGGTGAAAATGAATCTATTTCCCTGGTCCAATAATAAAAACCTCGTCATAGATTGGACTGTCTGTGAAGGTAATAAATAAGGGATTTGTGCCGACCAATGTTGACATAGAAAATTTTAACCATGATGGCCTCACTTTATTTCCATCCTATTCATTAAATTTCATATTATTCTCATTTAATTGATAGGACTCGCTTGCGTGGAATCATGTAATCCAATACATATACCATCCCCCATATATTATATTATATATATATATATATATATATATTGTTAGTTTGATATATATATTATATTATCTTGTAATATATTATTTAGTATATACTATATAATATATATACATATATAATATAATATATACTATTATATATATAATATATATATATAATATATATACGAATTGATTTAGGTAGAAGTTTAGCCTTAACTAAGGTCTCAGTTTCAAATTAATGATTGAGAATAGAATCAGCTGTGGAGAAGAAAATATATAATTATATATTTTATATATACCATTCCATATTACACATAATACTAGACAACTAGATGCTTATTGATGATTGCATCCACCATATAAATTTTCTTTTCTTCTTTCTGGAAACCATGCCCATGGACTCTTGGATGAGTTTTTCATTCAAATCCCCCGATACTTTGAGATGGCAGGTTTTGTCTTCATGAAAAGAGGACGTTAAAGGTAGTTACAAAATTTCCCAAACTGGTTATTTCTCACACACTACAGTGTTATGAAATGAATCCCCATCAATTGATGGAGAAAGCAACTTTAAATGGAATTTCAAGAATATCTTGGCATTATTTGCAAATGTTGACAGAGAGCTATCGAATGTGAAATTATGTCCATAATATCCGAATACATTCTAGACAGGAATCAGATCTAAATTATGTTTAAAATAAATTAATATATTTACAAATATTGAAAAGATATTTCATAAATTTATGAAGTTTAAATTGTATTTATTGAAATAAAATAAATTAATAAGCAACCAAGAAGGAAATGTAAAACGTAAGGTAAGAGGGAAAAGTAATTTATAATTGGTCAAAAAATGTGAAGTAAAATTATGATCTTTATGATATTTATGGTCGAAAAAGTGTGAGTCAATTATAATCTTTTATTCTAGGTTGTTGGGCGAGGAAAAAATCAGAATACCTTCATTGATATGGAGAGTGGTTGCTTCTATGATATGGACACAATGTATGAGAGACCTTTGATGTAGAGAGACCTCGAGAATATTCATAGCACAAAAGAAACTATGCTATTACCTCAAGAATATCTATTCAGTCCCTAAGATAGAGATTCAAAAGGAGAAAATAAAAGAAAATAGAAATTTGGAAGTAATTGTAAAGGTATTGCAAGGCACCTGTTGATAAGCTTCCCTCCACCAATTATTGAAAGACACACTTGTTGATAGCCTACTGCGCCTAATACCCCAGGTGAAGATTCCTAAGGAAATACATTGAATACTTTGAAGATGAAGAGGAAATCAAATGAGTGATGTTGAATACGTTGTTGTTGTGTGATGGAAGAAGATGTTGCAAAAGCAATGAATGATGTGCAAAAATAAGTATAATTGAAGTGAAGTGCAATTCACATAATTTTTTATGTGTTCATACACTTGCAGGTGCAAAAAACATCCAACAGACCAGAAAAGAGATGTCACTACAATGAAGGTGCCAACTGTGACTATGAAAAACAACCACCAATGAAGATGAAAGAAAAATAGTGATGGTAGAGAAGAAGTCTCCCAAACCAATCTATGCACAAATAGCTTTCAATGAGCAGGATCCTTGCTTGCAACATCTTTAATTTCTTCTGCAATTGTAGGGTATGAACAACCTCTGCAATGACAATCATTCGAGTCAATCCATTCACCAATAATAAAACCAACCATGTGAGAACCAAAGGCAAGACAGACTTCAATAATACAAACCTCACTCTGGAGAAAAATATAAATTTAAAAGAGAAGACACCAAATTTGACATGGCAAAAGTATTTTCACTTAAATCGTGGAAGGGAAGAGAAGAAGATAGAGAATAGATTGAGCAGCAAGTAGAGTGGGAAGCTGGGAAGGACACACTGTACACAAAGTTGGAGTTGCAAGAAGCTATTGGTGAAGTGGTTAAGATAAATAAGAAAAATCTACAAATAACGAAGAATAGAGAAAAAATGAGTGGAAAGAGAATGAAAGAGATGTGGTGGATTCTTGTGGCATAGATTGACAGAGGAAGCATGTTGACTTGTAATATTTGTGCAACAATGTTTTGAGCAAGATGCTCAAAAGTTTCCAACCAGGAAAGTCTCACACAAAGCATCTCTTGTCAGGTGAACAATCTTGCACAACACCAAAACAAAAAAAATTGTTATAAGTTAGATTTACTAGTCTATGCATGTTGGCCATAATTTAAGTAGATTTGTCTTCCATTGACAATAGTGTATATTTTTTGGATTGAATCATAAAACTTAATCCCATGGAGAGTTGATGGTAATGAACATGAAGAAAATTCTTTTACAACTTCCAAGTCATTTATGCCATGAATATTTTAGCCCATGCTTGCATTTATTTAAGCCTCTGAATTTTTTTATCTAACTAGAAAAAATGTTGAAAACAACCAAAGTGCCAACTTGGCAAATTACCTGTGTGTAACTGGTGGTGAGTTGGAAAATTGTAACATCTGGGTGTTGTAGATGGAATTCCAAAATATAGATTTGTACCTTTAATTCTCCTTTGGCATACTTTTAGACTAGTCCTATGTGCATGTGAACATGCCCTCCTCGCTATATTTGTCAATGTGTCAATATTGGTAGTTTTATGGTATTTTTGAACAACAACATTTTTGCAACTGCATGTGGAAAGGTGGGCCATCCCACAATGATAACTCATCAACTTGAAAAAACTTGATTTGGACCTAAAATGGACCCTGGAGCATGCATTTAGGTGGAGCAAGGCAAAAGTGGTTAAATGTGTGTCCAAGGGTAACTTGGCAGACCAAATGTTGCATTTTATAATGAATTATAGATTCTTATATATGGGTTTTGTAGCTTGATTTCCATAAGTCATTCCTGTACCTTCAGATTCCATATGAAAACATTGAAGGGTTTCTTCAGTGCATTTTTCTAAGGCCACCTGGTTTGCACTATGTTCTTTTAAGCCATAAATGAAAATTTGGACAACAAATAGACTTTTGAAGCATGGAGGTCGCAACTAAGCCTATTAAAGGATGTTACAATATTGATAGAGTGCCAACGATGCATTCTAATGCTACACGAGTGTATTTCTTCTTATTATGCCAATTTTATTATGAGGGTTTGAAGTTATTTCCAAATCATAGGAATTTGTTGATTTATTGATATAATTTTCTTATGTAATGCCAATAAAGGATTTTTTCATATATGTGTTTGGTATTAAGTTAAATTATGGCAGGTATTAAGTCAGAATATGGCAGTAAGAGGAGTTCATCTCTCTCTTCGTATAAATCGAGGTTGCTAAGAAGATCAAAGAGGGTTTTTTCTTTGAATAGTAGCCTGATCAGAATGAGGCAGTTGTGGAAGCCAAATGTTGTAGAAGAAGGTGCGGTGCACAAGGGAAGCTTAAGTGTCCAAATAGAAAACTCATCTGTTGTTGCTCTTAGAGAGAGGGAAACACTTTGTCATGTAATAAGGCTTGGAGTGGGTATGAATATCGAGAGAAACAATTTTTCATTTTCTTTGCATTGCATTTTATAATGAATTAAAGATTCTTAGATATGGGTTTTGTAGCTTGATTTCCAGAAGCCATTGTTGTACCTAGGGATTCCACATGACAACAATCGAAGAATGTCTTCAGTGCATTTTTCTGAGGCTACTCACACTGGTTTGCGCTCTGTTTTTTTAAGCCAGAAATGAAAATTTGGATAACAATTAGACTTTTGAGTCATGGAGGTGGCAGATAAGCCTATCAAAGGATGTTACAAGATTGATAGAGTGCCAACGATGCATTCTAACACTACATGAGTGTATTTCATCTTATTATGCCAATTTTATTCAATGAGGGTTTGAAGTTATTACCAAACCATATGAGTTTGTAGATTTATTGATATGATTTTTTTATGTAATGGCAATAAAGGATTTTATCATATATTCATTTGGTATTAGGTTAAAATATGGCAGCTAGAGGAGTTCATCTCTTTCTTTCTATAAATGGAGGTTGCTAAGAAGATCAAAGAGGGTTTTTGCTTTGAATAGTAACCTGATCAGAATGAGGCGTTGTGGAAAGCCAAATACTGTAGAAGAAGGTGAACAAGGGAAGTTGAAGTGTCCCAACAGAAAACTCATCTATTGTCGCTATTAGAGAGAGGGAAAACCTCTGTTATGTAATAATGCCTTGAGTGGGTATGAATATCGCGAGAAACAATTTTTCATTTTCTTTGCATTCTAATCCTTAATTTCTGAGAGGAGTATTATTTAAATTATTGTTGTAAGCTACTTTCACCATATAAATTTTGATCTGCAAACCCCAAGGTTTGCATCAGGAAGTAATGACACAACAAGTTTCACTTGATGAAGCAGATCTATGACAAAAACTATGGTTTCTATTGCTTTAAAACAAATATATTTTATAGTTAAGGGTAACTTGGCAGACCAAATGTGTGCATTTTATAATGAATTACAGGTTCTTAGATATGGGTTTTGTAGCTTGAGTTCCAAAAGTCATTCCTGTGCCTTGCGATTCCACATGAAAACAATCGAAGGGTGTCTTCCATGCATTTTTCTGAGACCATTGAATAATGTATATTTTTTGGATTGAACCACCCTATGTAAAAATGTAGTAACATAGAATTTGAGAAGTCTCAAGACTAAAAAAACACAACAATATATAAATGGAATATCATTTTTAGCAACAATAGTTGGATTGCTTTCATTTTTCTTCAAACAAGTTTGGGGTTTTGTGGTAATTTAAATTTTGATGTCTCCCCAACATTATTTAAATATCATGCACTCACATCACATCACATAAGGTCTGTGAAGAAGTCTCCCAAGCCAATCTACATACAAATAGCTTTCGATGAGCAGGGTCCTTGCTTGCAACATCTTTAATTTCTTCTGCAATTGGAGGGTATGAAGAACCTCTACAATGACAATCATTCTAGTCAATCCATTCACCAATAAGAAAATCAGCCATGCAAGAACTGAAGGCACAATACATAAATACACTTCAATAATACAAACCTCACTCTGGAGAAAAACATAAATTAAAAGAGAAGACACCATATTTTGACATGGAAAAAGTATTTTCACTTAAGTCATGGGATATTGATGTTCAAAACACAGTAGCAACATTCATATGAATTCAAATATGATCTAAATGCATGAGAAAAATATCCAGTCTATGCGGAAGCATACATCTTGCGGCAGCTGGCTACTTGGGCTATAACAGTCATCACATCCTCCACGATTCCCAACCCCGCATTCATCAGCAGTGAAAAGATCATTGAAACATCTCCCTGGACACCCATTTCGGCCTATTCAGCAGATAAAGAGCCAAAAGAAAGAGGGTTTTTAGGGCATCCTTGGTGCAGGTGCAGTCGAGGATCCCCTTATAGATTAAATCTAACAGATCTCTAATAACCTCTAGGCAGTCACCTATTATGGTCCTATAGGTTTCCACCATGAAAAGGCTGAATATGGTGGCCGCAACATTCTGCTTGCTCTCCATGCTCCGCCCGACCGTGAGACAGTGCGTTGTGGCTTCACCGTGAGACAATGCACTATGGTGTCCACGAGAGACAGTGTGCGATGGCATCCATGACACCACAGCTTTGATATTATGACCTATGTCATTACCTATACATTGGAATAGAATACCATTTTGCAATGAATTAGTAACTACTTTTAATAAATCTAAAATTTGAACTTTTTTCAATTGTCTAACATATAACCCTATAGTGCATAATGATAATAGGTGAACAAGAGGGAAGATGATTTCAAAGAAAAACACCTTACGACATAAATATAACAAAATTTTCAATTAATTTAATTTTTTTTAATATTTCAATTAATTAAAATATATAAAAATATATATGTTAAAAAGTGTATTCCACAGTTTTATGTTAAGTGGCCCAAAAACTAGGCTGCAACCTATTTTTCTTTACAACGCTTTACACAATAGAGGAAATCCTCTATTAAGAGAAGCAAAATTGCACCCCTTTTATACCAATTTTATGTACGACATTGTTTATGAATAGAGGTTGTTTCTTGTTTTTAATTTTTTTAAATATTAAATATATATATATATATATATATATTATATATATATTATTATATATATATCTATATATTCTATATCTATATATATATATATATATAGATAGATATATATTGTGTTGAGAGGTGATTATATTAGTTTAAAATAAAGGTTATTAATAAAAGATAAAAATGAATATACATGTTTAGTTAGTATTAATTAAAAAGCATTATAAAACATTAATAATCTCAACCTATTGATTGAGCCTAGAGGTATTCTACAAACGAGTATAGGGTAGATATATAGGTGTAAGGTAAGAAATTTTGTCAACATTTTTACATGTTGAGTCAATATGTCAAATTTATATTAATATGTTCAATTTATAAAAGGTAAATGATTTGTAAACATTGTTCAATTAAATAATGATAAAATGTTAAAACCTAATATAGAACCCTCTATGGATTAGATGTTGTAGTGTCCTAAAAGTAACAAAAATAATTAAATTCAAATTTTTATGTTGTACTTTTGTTTTTATTCACAAAATTATAAATAACTTTTTAGATAAAGGAAAATCATAATATATATATCACATTAAAATATATAACATATAAATAGTAGTTATCAGTTAAGATCCATTTACCTTATAAATTAAAATAATGATTATCTAACCATATGTAAATTTAATTAATAAGCACATGAAAACATTAATACTTACTTTTTTTTGCTAATGCAAGAGTCATGCCTTCTATTTCAAATAACCAAAAGGAGGAAATTACATATAATACAAACAAATAGAGGCTGAACCATTTAGCCTAAGTTTTTACTCCCTAACCCAAAGGTTGAAGTAATCAAAGACCTGTACAACAGAAAGAATAAAATCAAAAGATGAGTATCCCACTCGGACCCACCAACATGCACGTCGTATCATAGTCATTGATTATCCTTGCCCGATCCAACGGTGGAGGATCATATTGCATGGACAAAAAGCTCAGAGAATTACCGCCCGATGAGGGCGGTATTCTCTCTCCAACCTTGGCCATGTGTAGAGTGGTGAATGGAATCACTCTTAACTCAAAAAAACTACTCTCAGCTTTATGGGCATGTGATATACTGTAAACCACCCCATGGCTGGTGTTGACACCACGGGTAGTAATAACTCACCCGGACCCACCAACAAGCACGTCGTATCATAGCCCTTGATTATCCTTGCTCGATCCAACAAAGGAGAATCATATCGCATGATCAAAAAGCTCAGAGATCTCTCCTGCCTTGGCCACATGTAGAGTGGTGAGTGGAATCGCTCTCAACTCAAAAAAACTACTCCCAGCTTTAAGGGTGCGCGATATACCATAAACCACTCGATGAGGGTGGTATTATCTCTCTTGCCTTGGCCATGTGTAGAGTGGTGAGTGGAATCGCTCTTAACTTAAAAAAATTGCTTCCAGCTTTAAGGGTGTGCGATATACCATAAACCACCCCACGACCGGTATTGACACCACAGGTAGTAATTTGGAGGGTTTCATGTCGGCTGAGAAAGATGAGACTGTGGTCCTTCACAACACCTCTGATCCTCATTTTCTTGATCCCCAGGAAGAAGGAACTCGTCTTACCACCCTTGATATTCGTCATCCGAGCCTCCAAGATTCGCTTGCTGCCAAGCAACTTCAACCTAAGACCCCTAGGATCATGCTTTCATGGGCTGAGAAAGTTGGTAGAGACCTACATCCCTATTGCAAATACCCCTCTGAAACACCACTTCATATTGGATCCATATCAGCTAGACCCTGTCTGTGCGGTTGATGACCTTCTCTGTTTCAATAGAGCGAACGGTCCTCATCCACATGATTGAGACAATTCTCCCTCAAACTGCCCTGTGGCATCTCTTGCCATTTGAACTTGACACTGCTTTTGGTGCAAAGAGCCCCTTTATGAGCCAGAATGTCCGCCAATTTATTGGTTGTCCTTCGCACATGAGCGAAGCTTACAGTTCTCAAGTGCAGAAGGTGGAACTGTATCCTTTGAAAGACCTGAAGCAGCATCCAGTGTCTTGAGACCTTTTCCGGCGTCGAACCACAATAGATTCTCTTAACCGAATTGATGATTAGCTCAGAGTCAACTTCAATGATGATGTTCTGAAGATTGTCATGCTTAAGGATATCTAAACTTTGTTCCAGTGCTATTAGCTCCACCATATTATTTGTGGCTCTTCCCAGATGGCAGTGAAAAATAAAATGGATGCATCTGTTTTCATCCCTTAACACTCCACCATAACCAACAGTACCTGAATTGCCTTTTGAGGCTCCATCTATGTTGAATTTCATAAAACCCTGAGGGGGAGGATGCTAGAAGTCCTTTCCAGTGA
This sequence comes from Pinus taeda, assembly GCA_000404065.3. Taxonomy (NCBI): domain Eukaryota; kingdom Viridiplantae; phylum Streptophyta; class Pinopsida; order Pinales; family Pinaceae; genus Pinus; species Pinus taeda. Next base: position 134,420 of record APFE030171387.1, read on the forward strand.
CCAGTTTCTTGACCTTCATGTCCATGCCCTGAGGAATAAGCCCCTGCATACCCAACTGAAGAAGTATCTACATATCAGCATCTGAAGGGGGGATTTTTGGGTGAGTCTGCAATAAAGTGCCCACCATCTCCTTGATTTGACTTAAGATCTGAGTCATGATGCTCTAGTAGGAACTTTTTTTATGTTTGAAGATTCTGTTGTTCCTTTCTTTCCATACATTCCATATTATGAAGCTTGGAGTTAAAGCCCAAGCTTTGTTGATTATTTCATAATCGGAAAGGTTTCCTCTCTAGTTATTAAGGGTATTGGCGATGCTCCCTCTATCCCTGTCAGTCTTTCTGAAAATGAAGGCAAAAGCATCCCACAAGTTGGAGGTGAATATGCGGGTGTTGACTCTTGAGACTCACAAAGCTGGCATTTAGAAGGTCCCAGAACACCCCTCTTCCTAATGTTTTCCCAAGTAAGAATTTTCTTATGTTGTACCAGCCACATGAAAAGTTTGGTTTTCATCCATCCTTGATGTCTCCATAGGTTCTGCCAAACCCTATCCGGTTCATTAGAATCAAGCTCCAGGACTAAGCGCTTTTCCTCCTTAAGATTAAAGGTGCCTTCATTATTATTGCCCCATCTAAGTTGGTCATATTCCTCTGATACCAGTATTTTCCTTTGATCCAACATTGTTAGAAGTGCATTGGCTTTTACTTTCAAGGGGCAGTCATCCATGTACTCCATATTCTTCCAAGTATGCCATTTTCCTTCACTGCTATTCTGATCCCAAAAATATTTTACCCTAAGTAGTCCTTTGGTGTCAGTATCATTCTTGAGCTCCACAAAGTCCTATCTTAGCAGTATAGATTCTTGTTTCCATTTATCCTCCCAAAACAAAGCTAGATCTCCTACTCTGATTTCCCAAAAACTATTTTTTTGAACTATGCTTCTATTTTCCCACACCTTATTCTAGATGTAGGAGCCTTTTATGATGCCAGACATCCTTATAAGGTCACAATTTTTCCAATAACTAGCGTATTTCTCCTTCCAAATATGAGCCCATTGTGCCTCTAGATCTTTAACCAATCTCCACCATAGTTTAGCCCCTAAAACTTTGTTTAGCACTTCCGAGACATCCAGACCAAGACCTCTGTGGTTTTCAGGTATGCAAATAGAATCCTAGGCTACCAAGGCCCATTTCTTTTTCTCCTCCTCGTTACCCCAAAGAAAGTCTCTTTGAATGATTCTAAATTGATGCAAGACTCCTTTTGGAGCTGGAAGGGCTGAAAGCATGAAGGTGGGGATTGATTGAAGGACAACTTTTGTAAGCACTAGTCGGCCTACCAAGTTCAAAGATCTAATGGTCCATTTCCTGGTCTTGTCCTACATCTTGTTAATGACTGGATCCCAGATACTCTTGTGCAAAGGTTTGTCTGTTAGTGGAACTCCCAAGTATTTGGAACGTAACACATCTCTTTAAAAGCCTAGAATTCTGGAGATATTCCACTGAATAGCAATATTAATATTAAAGATGAAAATCTTAGATTTGGAGAGGCTTACCTCTGTACTAGCTGCCATGGCAAAGTCACTTAGGATTTGTTTATATGCTAGCGCCTCTTTGACCGTGGTGATTCCCTGAAGCATAGTATCATCTAAAAATTGCTGATGGGTCAAAGCATGTCCAGCCTCGGAGAGTTTGAGACCCGAGATAGTACCCACTTCTTTAGCATGCTAGATAGATCGGCCAATTCATTCCATCATGAGGATAAAGAGAAAGGGGGAGAGAGGATCTCCCTGCCTGAGGCCTGTTGAAGCTTTAAAATTTTTAGATGGAGAACCATTAACCAAAATTGAAAAACTAGAAGAGGTAACCAGGGCCATGACCCACCTGACCCAGTTGTGGTCAAATCCGAAGGCTAGAAGGACCTTCCTGATTTAGTTCCAATTTAACTTATCATAAGCCTTGGCTAGGTCTAGGTGCATAATCATTCCCTCCTTCTTATTACTTAACAAAGAATGCACCACCTCATGCACTTGGATGATGTTATTTAAAAATTTTCTGCCCTCCACATAACCTATTTGCTCCACAGAAACCAAAGTGGGGAGAAGGGGTTTGAGTCTATTGGCAATTACTTTGGATATTATCTTGTACACCACATTGCACAAGGCTATGGGTTTAAATCTGTTAGGAGTCAGGGCATTGTCCTGTTTGGGGATCAGAGAGATGAAGGATGTATTGAGCACCTTCAGAATGGTTCTAATCATTCTGGAGTCCTCCACAACATCCAGAATATCTTGCTTGACAATGTTCCAGCAAGCTTTAAAAAAATCGACATTGTAACCATCAGGGCCAAACACTTTTCTATTCTGCATTTCTTTGATAACTTCACTAACCTCATCTTCATTCACCGACCTATTGAGATTGTAATTATCTTCCCTTGTTACTAACTTATGAATGTTATTCGTGAAGTCCCTGATAAAATGACCTCTGTCTAAGATGGTCTCCTCTGCGATACTTCAAAAGTGTTGAACAACACAACTTCTATGTCTTTATGGATATTGAGTAATTGATCTTCATAGTTCTTGATCGTTGAGATCCTATTATGCGACCTGTTCTCCATAGTGGATTTGTGGAAAAACCTTGTGTTTCTCTCCCCTTCTTTTAGCCATTGAACCCTTGATTTTTGTCTCCAAAATATCTCATCTTGTTTACATAGATTCTCCCAATCCTACTGAAGCTTGGTGGCTTGATCGTTCATTGCCCTATCAAAGCCATCCATGATGAGGGCTTCATTGAGTTCCTGCATTTTACCTTCGACAACTTTTTTCACTTCAAAAATATTGCCAAATTCATTCTTTTTCCAATCTTTGAGTCTGAGCTTGATATGTTTCAGTCATTTGTGTAGTAGAAACATTCTCATACCCTGAATCTGCAGATCCTCTGTCGACCACTTAGCAATGTTGCTGATAAAATCTGGGTGGGTGAGCCAGATATTCTCAAATCTAAAAGGTTTGTTCTTGGGGGTGCCAATGCCCTGAACCTCAAGTTGGACAGGCCAGTGGTCCGAGCCACCGAAGAGGAGAATTCTCACTGTCATATCCATGCCTATGAGCATGAGGTCCTCTGAGATAAGGAATCTGTCTAACTTTGAGGCTACTTGAGACTCTCCTCCTCTCTTATTGTTCTATGTAAAGAGGCCATTACTCGTATCTGTGTCAACTAGCTTCATGTTGTCAAGAAAATTCTAAAATTCTATAGAGTATTTGCTTAACATTCTGGTCCCACCTTTTTTCTCTGTAAAGGATTTGATCATGTTAAAGTCCCCTCCCATTATCCATGGTATTTATGTGTGTCTATCTCTTAGTTCCCAAAGAGAATCTAAAAGCCTGAGTTTATCATCAGGTCTTTGAGGCCCATAAACATTTGTAATTAAATACATCTCCCTATCTCCCACAGGCTAAATAACCACTAATAAATAATTCCTAGATGCCTCGGCATTTATTATGCCAATCTTTTTGAGGTTCCAAAGAGTAAGGATACCTCCTATTGTTTTGTCTTCTTTTACTTCTATAAAATCATATTTATTGAGCCATCTACTGTGTATCTCCTTTATTTTTTGAATGGAACATTTAGTTTCCTGGATAAAGATCATGTCTAGAGCTTCCTGTTTCATTCTATTGTTGAGTAACCTTTGTTTCCTTTTACTTCCTAGACCTCTGATATTCCAAGATGTTAGCTTCAAAATGAAATATTTGTAAAGAAGTAGCTGGTTAGATATTTCATCTTACCTAAATCTATCATTAGTTTTCCACATTCCATCAATAACTCATTTAGTTTTTTTCCTGCCCATTTTCCTTCCTGGATTCCTGGGAGCTAGTCCTGGTGTGGTTTTTATAATTTTCACCCCTTCGTTGCCCTGCCTTTCTATGTGTCTTTGTCCTTCCAGCTCATTAGTCTGGGTTCTCCATAGGAACAACTGTTGCACTATGTTAAACGCTTCTTGAGGTAATAAGTCAACCCCTCCCATGGTCCCCTGTTTCAAGAAACCTTCCAGACCTAGGTGTTCTCTGTCAAGAATATCCTGGAGTTCATGATACTCTGTTTCCATCTCACTTGAGGTCATTTCTTGGTCCTTTTCCAGTTCCTCATTGTTCAACATAGTCCCTTTCTGTTTATAAGTATCTTGTGTTTTCACACTATTTTCTTCCTTATGTTTCTCTCCTTGGCTTTCCTACATTTCCTGATCTACCTTTGTTGCCTCTTCCTCTTCTTCTAATACTTGGAACCTGTTCGGACTGGACTTTTGCCCCTCTGTTTGATTTTTCTTGGGTCCCCTTTTACCCCCCTTTCCTCTATACCCCTTTTTTGAAAGTTTTCAGTATCTTTCACTATTGTAGCTTTACTTTTGGTCTTTGTTTTACTGAGAGGGTAATCTCTAAATAGGTTCCCATGTTCATGGCACCTTCGACATCTGAAAGGAATATGTTCATAATCCATGGTTTGCACCCATTCTTCATAAAAAACTTCCAAGATGACCTCATCCGGCAGAGCTCCAGAGAGATCCATCTCCACACATATTTGGGCGAAGGAAGTGTATTTTCCCCTTTTGGTAGCCTCAGATGCTTTGACAAAATGCCCTAGTTTATTTCCTATTGCAGATAAATATTTAGTTTGTGAGTAATCTAGAGGTAGGGAATAGAGTCTTACCCAGACTGGGACCGAAGTGAAAGTCTTGCGTTCCGGTATGAAATTCATCATCCAAGGCTGCATATAAAGGCCTGTAGCTACATAGAAGTAGGGCCCTCCTTCAACACCCTGTCTTTGTCCTCTATATTTGTGAAGGCTACAGTGAAGAAACCTTTTGATCCAAGATGTAGGTCCTCCTTTAGGTTTCCAGTGGTATTTAATCAATGCACGCAGCGCCTTCTCAGTGGGCCATAATCCAATGAATTTACAACTGATAACATAGGTCCACATGTGATCCTTGTGCACCTACAGTGCAGGATCATTTAAAACTACTCTAGGTGTGACCTCAGACTTAGGCTTACATGGACCCTTTTGCGATTTGATTTATGCTTCATGTTTTCTGTCCTCTTCCTCATTTCCTTTTAAACTGTTGTCCTCCCTTGAATTGGTCAAGTCCTCCGCCTTGTCAATGTTCCTTTTCCCTTCTCCTGAAGGACTTCTAGCCGTCTACAATGGTTTCTTACCTCGACTAGCTACTGCTTGTCTATAGGAGGGAATGGAGCTCCCCCCTTTGAGCCCCTCCATGGCGTTCAAATCCTGAATATTCTTGAAACCCTAATTCTTACTAGTTCTACTCTCATAAAAACATTAATATTTACAATAAACTTACAATATAATAATATTTTTAAACCATACATATTCATGCCCACTTTACCATATATATTATTAACTTGTAAATAGGTTTTTTTATAATACTGTGGATTAATACCATGGCTCATCAATACAATATGCCCAAAAACCATCTTTCATTTCCCAATCAAAATGTATTATATTTTTTTTAATTTTATTTTATTAGATTTTTACATGAAGAGGTACTCCCCAGCCAGTTGGGAAGAGATGTTGTAATGTCAAACATTTTGACTATGTTAAATTACATAAAAATAAAACAAAAACAAAAACAAAAAAATCATTAATTAAAACATTAATAAAAAATAAATTAAAAACATCTTAACTAAGGATATCAAATCTCTTAAGGTGAGAACCTTTCTTCAAGTTTTTCGCCCAAAAAAGATATTTTCAGCACTAAAGACTCAAAGACGTCAAGCTTATCAATAGCAAGTCAATTAGCACATAATAAAGCTCCCCAAATTGCTAATAGCTTTGCTCTACTATTTTTACCCACTCCATTGTACGAGAAAAATTGGAAGACCTCTATAGGCTTGAATTCTATAACCACCTCACTGCCATGTACCTTATTTGTTGATGCCCCATCAAAAATACCTAATGAATATTTTTCCCAAACACCCTTCATCTGACAATAATGACTAGATAAATTTTCCTTGGTTGGGCCAATCTCTCGAAAATATGTCGAGGCCTTCAAGCAAGTGCTCCTCACATTTGGCATTTAATTATCAACTATCCATGCTTTCCTGGTTCTCCATATGCCCCACATGCTATAGAAGGGAAAAGCTCTTAGTTCTTTATACTTTGTCAAACCACTATGATAGACAATCCCCAACAGAGGATGGGTCCTAATTGTCTCTTAAATTGAGCAGTTGAAGGACCCTATTCCATACAGAGATCGAAATGGACATGTGAGAAAGAGGTGTGTCACGTCTTCAAAGCTATTACAACATAAATTACATCTTCCTAGGCCATAAAATCCTATTTTCAGCAAGTTATCCCAAATATTGTTATGAACTACCAACCAAGCAAAACACTTAGTTTTAGAGGGATGTCCCATTTCCATTATTTTTGGAACCATATGACTTTCATGTAGTAACTTTACCCTGTGTCATGAATGAATAAACTTCTTTGACCTGTAACTGCCCTTTCTTAGAGCATGTGATCCCATGGCAGAGAATCCTCCCTCATCGATGGAAAGAAAAATGTTTCAATGGACTTGTTATGTAAAATAATTTAATGTCAGCTCTGAATATATTATATATTGTTTAAAAAATTAGGTATATATCATATAAAAAAATTGAAAAAAAATCCTCTTTTTAGCAAATTTCGCAAATCATGTTATGAATTAGATATCATCTTTTGGGATTCAACTGCGTTAAGAAAGTCATTCATCTATGACCATTTTCATGGGAGGTAGTTGTAATTGACTAATTTCTCATGATTTATGAATAGTCCACTTAGCACTCATTGCATCGGGTGATGTTCACAGGAGTGAAGAAGTGGGATTGAAACTAGTGAAATCAATCACATAGCGTCAATAATCAC
>APFE030171387.1:141593-160477 GCA_000404065.3 Pinus taeda
CACAATCAAGCCCACTTAGCTTGCTACCCCATTTGCAAAACCTTAGCAAGTATTGTACCTCATGAACCATTCAAGTAGAGCTCCCTTCACTCTTATGTTTTTAAGTATTGAGCGTTTTCAAATGGGGTAGCAAGCTAAGTGGGCTTGATTGTGGGAAAACTCCATAGTTAAGTGCGCTTGAGCCAGAGGCGATCTGGGATGGGTGACCTCCCAGGAAGTCCTGGTTACCAGGTGCAAGCCCTAGAAGTGATGATTGACGTTATGTGATTCATTTCACTAATTTCAATCCCACTTCTTCACCCATGTGAGCATCACCCGATGCAATGAGTGCTAAGTGGAGCATTCAAAAATCACTAGAAATTATTTAGTTACGATCATGGAAATGGTCATAGATGAATGACTTTCTTAACATAGTTGAATCCCAAAAGATGATATCTAATATATTGCATTGCGAAAGACCCTCAATACATGTTATGAATTACCAACCAAGCAAAACACTTCACTTTTAGAGCGATATCCCATTTCCATTTTCCGATGCAATGAGTGCTAAGTGGACTATTCAAAAACTCATGAGAAATTAGTCAGTTACGATCATGGAAATGGTCATAGATGAATGAGTTTCTTAACATAGTTGAATCCCAAAAGATGATATCTAATATAATGCACTGCGAAAGACCCTCAATATATGTTATGAATTACCAACCAAGCAAAACACTTCACTTTTAGAGTGATATCCCATTTCCATTTTTGGAAGCATACAAGCAAAACACTTCACTTTTAGAGCGATATCCCATTTCCATTTTTGGAAGTATATGGCTTCATTGTCGTGGCTTCTCCCTTGTGTTATGAATGAATATACTTCTTTAACATGTAATTGACCTTTCTTAGATCATCCATCCCATGCCAAAAAGAAAAATTTTTCAATAGACATGTTATGTAAAATATTTTAATGTCAACTATGCATATATTATATATTGTTTAAAAAAATATGTATATATCATATAAAACAATTGAAAAAACAGTTTTATAGTTAAAATTTTTGAAGTACTCTCACTATTTTATATTTTGGTCCTCTTTTAGGTAATTTTTTTGGTCAATTTTCCAACAATAATTTTTTGGACTTATAAGTTTAAGTACTCTATATAGCATTCAAAAATACAACTTAAACAATGAAAAATTACACATTATATATATAGCGAGATGCAATTTTTTAAGGCTTGTACTTGATGAGATTTGACTCCTCATGACACATGCTAGATGCGTGCTTAAGATGGATCCAAACTGGTTCAAATTACAATCTAATATGTGTAATTCCTTCCTTTCTAACAAAATAATATTTCACTCTCAACTATAATTAAATATTTTAATGTGAATATTAACATAATTCTATATCAAATTTATTTAGATATATAAGAAAGATTTGTAGTTCTTTTATTTTTTTAAATATTTTAATGCATGTCTTAAAGAAAATGTTCAAATATTTATATTAATTAATATATTTCAAATATTAGTTTCATTTATATTTATATAATGACAAAAAGTAGGAAAAAATATTTTAGTATCTACCAAAAAATATTTCAATATGCACTTTAAATAAAATAAACATAGTATATCAAATATTTTTTTCGAAGAAGTTACATTGAAGATTCTCCTCGACACATTTGGAACCAACAAGTGTGGTTCATCTTCAGTACAGGATTCATGAAGAAGGTTAAATAGAGATAGGTCAACCTAACAACTAGAAGAAAACGGCTATATTTGAATAGGGGAGAAAAAAGAAGAATTTAATATTATTTAATTAATTTATAAAACGACTCATTATTATTACTTATAATATATAAATAAATAATTTACAAAACAAACTAGATTCACCTAACTTTAAATCTAATAAACATTAAAAACATCAAATCTTTAAATATATATATAACTTGAAATTTTTTATGAATATATTATTCTTAAAATATAAATCTTTTAAAATTTATAATATAAAATTACCCTTAAAGCACTTAATAATTAAAATAAACTATTAAAATAAAAATATAACATAAAAAAAAATAAAGAAGAAAAAGTTCCGAATAGCTTACTTTTTAAGCCAAATTCAATTTCATTTACCAAAAAAATGAAGTCGATGAAGTCATTCATATAAAACTGGCACACTCCCCAAGGTCCTCCGCCAAGTGGAAAATCTAATGGGAACATCCATCCAACTTGTATTATTGGCTTCGAAGATATTTCTACCCTCATACAGATGGGATCGTCCACTTGGCAAAATAACATTCATAGATGGTATTTCACGTCATCTTATCTTATCTAGTATTTTACGATGAGACATATATGACGTAAGAGTTTATTTCATGATGGTCACTTGCATTTCTCCTGCGGATAATTTAGATGATGTGAAAGTTCCTTTTAATGTCAATACTTCACGTGATGACTGAATAATTTCTGTAAGGGGCTGCATTTGCAAATCAAATTGTTCCAAAATTTAATTACACGAACTAATCTGCTGGTGTTAAATTGCATTATGTCAGTAATGATATTAGCGGAATATTCAACATTCAACTATATAATGGAGAGGCAGGAAGTGAGCATCATCGATTAGCGTGGATACACTTAGCCAGGAGGAGAAGCAGCAGGACTCCTTCCAAGCTCCAGCAGAATGGCTTCTTCTTCAATCATGGGGACGCTGCATCGAACACACATTGGCTCTGCTGCATTTGCTCTGCAAAAAGAGGTGATTCTTTAAATTTACTTTCAGCTGTCAGCTCGAAATGGTGAAGTGCATGCCCACAAGAATGGCTTAGAACATTTTCATAACCAAAACAGTACATTTGCTCATAAAAATTTGTATATGCTTTTGGGTTGCAGGGAGGACATAGTTCCTCTGCAAAATCGGCTTTTGTAGGTGTCTCAGTGGCTGAACATGGCAGGAGGGATTTCGGTTTCCCTGTTCTGCAAGCCAAGGTAACTCATGAGCCATCTGTATTATCAGTTTCTTTCTTTCTTTTTTAGTTTATAGATGCAGCGTGCAGGGCCTGTTAAATTCAGTCATCTCATCTGATGTCCACAATATTTAGAAAAGATAGAACTTTAAATGTAGAATTTCATAGTTGTTTATATTGTAGATAGATTTTTGGAGCTAAACTGTGTAAATAAGCTGAAAGTTACATATTTATAGATGCAGGACTTTGTTAAATTCACCATGTAAGATTCACAATATTTAAAAAAGATAGAACTTTAAATGTAGAATTTCACAATTGTTCATAGATTTCTTGAGCTGAACTGTATAAATAAGCTCAAACTTCCATGTTTAAGTCGGACACCCTGCCCATCCTCAGGATAAAAGAAACTTTTAGAATGCAAAAGTGGGAGGTTAACCTACTTGCACAGTTCAGGTCCAAAAAACTATCTACAAAATTAGAACTGTTTCAAATTCACTCAATGCATAACCATACTTTTGCTTCATATACAAGAAAACTACTTCATCTGAATATATTTCCTCGTTTTTCTTCTTTGCAGAAAGTTACCAGCAGAAATGCTAATGTTCCTAGAATCAGGGCACAGACTGTGGCCGCACCAGTGAAAGCAAAGGAAGCTTCAGCAAGTAAAAAGACAGATAGAAAAGGTAATGTTATCATAACAGGTGCTTCCTCTGGTTTAGGGCTTGCTACTGCCAAAGCTCTTGGGGAGAGTGGGGAATGGCATATTATTATGGCATGCAGAGATTTCCTCAAGGCAGAGAGAATGGCCCGAACTGCTGGAATTCCCAGAGAAAATTACACAGTCATGCATTTGGATTTGGCTTCTCTTGAAAGTGTAAGACAGTTCGTTGATAACTTCAGGCAATCTGGAAGGCCAATGGATGTGTTGGTTTGTAACGCTGCAGTTTATTTGCCCACTGCCAAGGTACCCACATTCACAGCTGAGGGTTTTGAATTGAGCGTGGGTACAAATCATCTGGGCCACTTTCTGCTATCCCGGTTGCTGTTGGAGGACTTGAAAAAGTCTGATTTCAAATCAAAGCGTGTTATAATTGTTGGATCAATCACAGGTACATTTCCTTTATTTCTTCCCTTTTCAGTGAGATCTAATGTTCCTGTGGCACTCTCTTTGAGTCTTAGAAAAACTCATGCTAAACTTTATTGACTTATGCATATCATTTAGAAGTACAGACTATAGTAGGATTTTCTTTACAATATTGGTTTTACACTGTAAATCTAAAGGGATCCAAAGAATTTTATTAGTTTTAAATTTAATTAGTATAGATCTATTTTAAATATAGATTTAAGATAAGTAGAGATCTAATATTTCACCTGTAATATTTTGATAAACCAGTATTAAATATTTTGTATAGTTTATTAATTTTAAATTTATTTTAAATTTTCCATTTTAGCAGTTACCCATCATACTTGGCCATAAAATGAGTCTTTCCAATCAATAAAATATTTAATTTATTTCTCCAATATCAATATCTAGGTCAACAAACTATCTGATCTAAATAAATTTAATCCCTTCAAATCTTTCTTTTCATCCTCATTTTAGTTGAAGATTTAAAAATATTCATTTAATTTAAGCTTTATGTTTAATACAAAACTACATACTAAATTACACCTTCTAAGAATATTTTGGAATATAACAAACCAGAGTTATGTCAAATATTTTGACCCCCTTCTGTTTGTCCTATTCTCAAATATTTTCAGAAAACAATTGAATTAAATAATACAGAAGCTGTGAAAACATACAATAAAACTCATGTATGCAGTTTACACAAAGGTGTGGTGAAAATTCAGTATAAGTTAGTTTTAGAGGGTGAAACTTGTTAAGTTGGACTTACAAAATCTCAGCTTGAGGTAGGGGGACTGATATTCCTTTAATCTATATATGTACTGTACCAGGTAATACAAATACTCTGGCTGGAAATATCCCTCCTAAAGCTAATTTAGGTGACCTCAGAGGACTTTCTGCTCGTTTAAATGGAGTCAACAGCTCACCCATGATCGATGGGGGTGAGTTTGACGGAGCTAAAGCATACAAGGATAGCAAAGTTTGCAATATGCTAACTATGCAGGAATTTCACAGACGATATCATGAAGAAACTGGCATTACATTTGCATCACTATACCCAGGATGCATTGCTACTACTGGACTCTTCCGCGAGCATGTCCCGCCGTTCAGACTTCTTTTCCCCCCTTTCCAAAAATACATTACTAAAGGATTTGTTTCTGAGGAAGAAGCAGGAAAAAGGCTTGCACAGGTACGGATCAACGGGTTCATGTTCTATGGGAGAGTTTGGTAATTTTTATTTTATTTGGGATTTAATTATTATGTACTTAGTCCATGATTGATTTACTGAAATATGAATCATAAAGTGAAATTTAATGGCAAGAGCTAATCAGCTTGTCATAGGGCATTAAATGATTGGTTAGCTGCATGCCCTTTAACTTTATAACACATTTCATTATTTTTCATTTATCTCGTTATGCCCGCGGATGTGTTATAAAGTTAAAGGGCATGCAGCTAACCAGTGATTTAGTGCCCTATGGCAAACTGGTTAACTCTTGCTGAAATTTAATAGATAAAATATAAAGCCGCTTATTTATGTTTTATTAAAATTTGGTATTTTTCATTTTATTTCCCATTTTATCATCAAGTAAGAAAAAAAACTAATTATCAAATAGTCTTACTGTCTTCACCTCTTATCTACATCTTATCCATGGAATATGAATAAAATGAAATTCAATCATAAGATCAAAAGCACATCTTATCTATTAGATATGAATAAAGTGAAATTCAATCCTAGAATAAAAAAGCAGTAAGTCAATCATGGACTTACTGCATAATACTAAATATTTATAAAATAAAAAAACAGTAAGTCAACCATGGATTTACTATATAATACTTAACCAGAAAAAAACTGATTAAATGAATCGTTTGTAATGCAGGTTGTTAGTGATCCAAGTTTGACCAAGTCCGGTGTATATTGGAGCTGGAACAACGATTCAGCGTCCTTTGAGAATCAATTATCTGAAGAAGCCAGTGATCCAGGCAAAGCTAGAAAAGTATGGGAAATTAGTGAGAAGCTTGTTGGACTTGCTTGAAATTCTCCAACATTGTCAAGATTATAGCATTAGTTAACTCAGCTGCCATATCTTTGTATGCATTTCGTAGAGTGGAGGATCTAGTTTCAGGTAGAAATATGAGAAGAGACATGGAAATAAATTACTCGGCATGCTTTCATTGCAGAGCCTACTTTTGTAGCGACTGGTAATTCAAAAGATTTCTTTCAATGCGTAATGGAGGTTAAATTGATCGGAGGTTATATCGTTCTAACAATTGATTACATGATGGAAAACTATTATGCATATTTATGAAGCAATCTCAAGGTCTAAAAGACCTGTTGTCTCTGTTTTTTAGAAGAATATGTAGGATATCAAAACTTCTTTGATCGGTAAACAGGTCAATTGAAGAATTTAACCTTCACCATTAATTCACACCATTCAGAGTTGATCATGAAGCTTCATTAGACATTGCAATCGTTAACAATGCCGTTTGTCGACTTAGATCTTTAAGTTTCATAATGTAGATATATCAATGATTAGATTGTAAAACTAAAACACTTTTGCAATCTTTTACAAAGAATATTGAAGAAAAGGATTTTTTTTATTACTTAAAAATTTACCATACATTAATTTTATTTATAATAGTTAAGGAGTGTTTAGGGATAACAAAAGGATAAACATTACAATTAAGTGGATATGATTGATAAGTAAGGCTACAAGTTTCATGTTGTTCTATATTGAAATTCTAACACCCTGCATTAATTAAATGTTGGGAGGAACAAAAAACAAAAGAATGGGTCATGACAACAAGGTATGGTAAGGTATCCACATACAACCTCTCATACACAAAGAAATGAGAAAATTTGGTAGGAACGCCCCCCAATCCCCCCAAAAGACAGAAGAAATAAAAAAGGAAGATGAATGAGGAGATGAAGGATGGACTCAAGATGACCCCTCAAGGACAACGTACTTCACTGTAACCATTAGTCATAGTTGATGAAAACATGGTTATGCCAAAGGTTTGGTGAAGATACCAAACTTTCTCTTTAGTAGGCATATACTCCAGTCTAAGAACACCATCTTGGATAAGTTGGCAAATGAAATGCATGTGGATCTTAATATGTTTGGTCCTTTGACGCTACATTATATTTCTAGAAATATGTATGGCACTCTAATTACCATAACAAATAATAGTAGGATGACCCTACTAAACACCAAACTCATTCAATAATTGTCGAAGACAAAGAACTTCTTGACTAGCAGGAATTATAGCTCGATACTTGACTTCTACAAAAGATAATGCAATTGTTGACTATTTCTTATAGGACCAAGTAATAGGATTAGAACCAAGGCTAAAAACAAAAGAAAATGTGGACTTTTGATAATCAACATATCGAATCCAATCATAATATGTGAAACCCACATGCTCAAAAGTACCAAGAGTGAAGTACTTAAATATACTTCAAAATATGCTCTGCTAATTTCTAGTGAATCTCATAAGATCCTTGATACAGATTTATAAAGGAACAAAATGAAATATATATTTAAAGAAAAACACATAGATAAAGCGAAATATAACTTCAATTAATAAATAGAAAATGTTGGAAACTATTTACATGCAGAATGAAATCAAACTAGCTCGGGTGATGGTAGTTTATTTCTATAAAGGGATGGGACAACTACATGCCTTATGGACTATGTTATAATGAGGCTCAGAGACCTTTTTATCATGAAGAAACATTGAGAAACCCTAAACATCCAAAAACCTAACCCTAGGAGATTAAGCGCCAAAAGGTATGGGCCGCGATGGGCTTAGTTGAAATGTCAACTTCTCGGGGTTGTAATTTTGGCATATGATCTTCGTTTGGCATGCATAATAACCCATTAGAAAGGTTTATCCGAGGTTAACAAATTTCGACTACAAATGTAGTCAAAGACTCATGTTTGCTCATTTCCCGAAAAAACACCATTTAGGGCCTCAAAAAACCACTAGAAGTCCAACATTCAAAAATTGCCAAAAATAGAAAACTGTCGAAATAAGAAATTGTGCTGAAAAATACAAAACCAGTAGAAAAGGTGTTGGGGGTTCCAAATGGAATAGGTGGGTGGAAACCACTATCCACCTGGATCAGTCCTCCCCACTTAAGAAGAAATGGTCCCCATTACATTGATTACCTCCATAAGGTGGGGAAACTTCTATTGAACTTGGCCCCTCATGAGCCGCTTTCCTTGGTGCAAGAGCTAGCTAGCTTTGACAACCCATTAGAGTTGAATTCTCTATTGGCAAATGATTTTAATTTGTGTCTCCATGATTCAATCAGTTGTGTCATGTTCAATGTAATATGGGATGAACTCTATTGGTGTCAATTGCTCAACAATGTTTGATGTGTCCAATGATGGTGGAAAGTAAGGTAAAAATAAGTCTACATTGAATACCAAGTGTAGGCCAAGGAATGGGAGGACAGTTAGCTTGAAAAAAAATTCATCCACAACCTTTGTAATGGTGTAAGGCCAATATCGGAGTGGTTGAAGATTCTGATGGGCTCCGAGAAGACGTTGCTTCTACAAATGCAGCCAAACCTTGTCACCCGCTTGAAACTAATGTATCATCTGATGTTGATCATGATGTTGTTTATACTTAGGATTCGCTTTATCCAGGATATCATGAACTTGTTGGCATATGTGTTGAATGTGTTCAATAAACTTGATGGCTTTATCACCTTCAGACTGAACATGAGCAGATTATGCTTGGTTAGTTGCAAGAGTCATTGCAACATCAACGGGACACAATGGTTGAAATCCTAGGCCCACCTTAAATGGGTTGTAGCCAGTTGAGCTTTGGGGAGCTCTATTGTAGATGTGTTGAACATAAGGGAGACTCTCATCCCATGTTCATGGATGCTTAGAGTTGTACATATGCAATATTTGCACTATCATCCTATTGATGACATCTGTCTAGCTATCAGTGTATGGGTGGAAGGAAGTCAACTTGGTGAGATTGATGTCCAACAATTCCTAGAGGCTCAAACAAAATGCGCTCACGAACCCACTATCTAGATCTGATATAATGGCTAGTCGGATCACAAAATGTACCCACACCTATGTTGGCAAAATTATATGTATTCTAATTCCAACATTTAATTATCGAATCCAGGATCGTAATACTTAGATATGAAAGAATATGAAATGCAAGATTAGAGCCTATTCTAGGATACACTAACAACTAATACTAGAAAAAACTAATCACTAAGGATCGTAACTTGCCACTGGACTATGGAACTCTAATGCTTATCAAATTTCAAACCACAATAATTCATTAACAAAAAACAATGTTCATGTGGTTTTATTTATGTAGCTTATTAATTATTGATACTTCAAGAATTCTAATATATAGTGATGCATATAAAAATCATTAAACATGTGGCAAAAAAGAAAAATGAAGAAAAGTAAATGCCGACAACTACAAGAAAAAAGCTTGCAAGGCAAGTAAATAAAATAAAGTGTAACACCCTCCTCCGACATCTACCCAAGTAACCAACCAACTAGGGTAAACATGTGATGAGAGGCTACTATGATTGGATTCAACCTCCTAGGTGGCCTTAAGGAAATGGAATCGACGAAAACACTTCACATAGACCTTCCACATCAACTACATGACCCCTGAGAGCCATCCCAACATTTCTGGTAACCAACCCCTTGGTCCTACTGAGGCTTTAGACCTCTTGACCTCTGGACACTCCCATGCTATGGGGTTGACAACATCTAGGAGGCCTTGGATGCTCTCATGAAAAGGAATGCCAGTGTCCAGGGACTATTTTGATCAGTGTTGTGCCAACGTCCCAGGGATTTGAGCCACTTTTCAGGCCGAGAGCCTAGGTCACTTCCCATAATTTATTAGCATATTCAGAACAAAAATAGAACAATCAAACAATGATGCAAATGCTAATGCTTCAACAAGCCCTTGACTAGACCAATACTAGCCATGACAAACATTTCATCAAACATATCACAAATATGTAATCTACAGGTGTAAACAACAGCTCTAAGCATAGGGGTCTCATACTCATATAAGAATCACTAAGAATCATTGATGCCTCAACACATTACGTGTAGTTTCATCCATTAAGTCATAGATAAATGTTTCATTCATTTACAAGTAAAAACATGATGAGAGCCATACACAACTATTGTTATAAAACATATACATAACCAACATAATAGCAACAAAAATACCAAGGAAATCACAACTGTATGATCCACATATAAACCAATATAATATTCATAGAAATACAAGGAGAAATAACCTCATATTGATGATGCAAAATCCAAACCCAGGATGGGACTACCACATTCCACCTGACCGTAAAATGGTTGAGCCAAATCTCTCTTTAGCCATTCACCCCGTGCCATATTCCAAGCATAAATGTGGAATCTCATAAAACACATCAATCCAAAACTGTGCAAGGCTTCCAGAGGCCAACCACCTCAACCCATCAAACAATGATTCCACCTCATGGTTAGACATCATAAAACCATCATCAGATTGGTCTCTATCCAAGCCTTCCCGGGCTCTAGAGCATTTGTTCCAACCAAGGTTTCAGGACTAGTAACAAACCCACAACTTATACAGAGCTCTAGAGCATATGTCCAACCAAGGCTCCAAGACTAGTAACCAACCCATCTAGGGCTCCAAAGCATTTGTCTAACCAAGGCTCCAGGACTAGTAACTCAACCCAAGTTGTTACAGGGCTCCAGAGCGTTTGTCTAACCAAGGCTCTAAGAACTAGTAACTCAACCCAAGCTAAGGAAGCACGAGAACCAACCAAAACAAAACAAGGAAATAAATCCATAATCACCATGGCTATCCAGGAAATGGAAAGGCTAGGCCAATCCACTGTCAATCTAGGCAATCCTTCATGCCAGTGACATATCATGACTAATAAACCACATGCATATGCCATGCATGCCAAAACTAGTGAGGAAAACATACATGCAACTCAATAATTGCAAGGAAAATATGCTATAGTTGCTGACCTCAATGTCCTCTTACACTTTCCTGCTCTTCCTTTTCCTTCTTGCTTCAAAACTCCAAGTATGCCACACCCTCTAAGAGTGCTACAAGAAAAATCTAAGTAACCAAGAATGAGAGAGAGAGAGAGATAAAGAATAGAGAAAGAGCTCCAAAAATGAACTAACCAAGCTTGCCCACTGATCGTTAGAAGCCTTTTTATCAATCAGGCCTCTATTTTCTTTATTTTCCATTATTTTTCTTCAATTTACTCCTCACATGAAACATGTGACCTTTCATCTTACTTTTCTCCTAATTTCCTTTATTTTCATAAATAAATGTGCCAAAAATTCCTTTTCCTTTTCCTTTGCCAATTTCCTTAGCCATAAACACATCCAGTGATGACCATTGGGATATCTTTACCCAACATTCAGCTTGGAATAAGTGTCCATTAACCGTGGTATTATTTTTCATTTATTAACTTTTATTACATGGAATTTTCACCAAGGTTGTTACAAGACCCTCCCCCTTGACAAACACCATCCTCAGCATTAAACCACACCAAGACCTCCAGAAACCGCTAAAAAGAAAACACACTTCCCATGGAGCTTTATAACTTAGATCATTTTAGTATTTACAATGAAATACGTGCTCAAAAGAAAAACATCATGACAACATGACAAGATAACAACCATACCACTTATTGAAGCTTTATAACACAACTCATTATGGTATTTACAATAACCACATATACACATATGCACATTTTCTAAATGAAAAAATAAAAGGATGTGATGCCCGTATCAATCAATAAGGGAATCTAGAGGCTTACACCTCCACCCTCAAAAGTAGTACCAGGATTCACCTCCTTCATAGGAAGTCTAGAATCCACTGTCACATTCAAAGCTACATCCAATGTCCAACTTAATAGACATGCGCCACTTATCCTCTCAGTGAACAGTTACCAACTCATTTTTCCATGGTGCACTCCCAATGTGCATCTCATTACATCTTGAAATGTTAATGACCAAAACCAATATATCCTCGACCTTCCCTTCTCTACTACACTGTCCCTTGGGCAATCCAGTCATCCCCTTTCATGTAGTCACTCACCTTCAACGTTCTGCTCTCACCCCCATACCGGATAGTCCATCCCTTGGCAAGGCTTCCTCACATCAGAGGATAAAAAAACCAAGGCATATCCATACCTTAAAACCATCATACTAGTCATAACATGCTCATGGCAATCAATGCACACTTTTGGGTACCAGTGTCCCACAATGGCCCTGCTCTTGAATGCTTTACCAGCATACTGTTGTATTTTCCAATTCCTTTTGTTATTGCAAATTCTTGTGGTCAGCTTCAATCCCCAACCAAAACATTTCATGCTTTTCTATATCAAGAACATAACTGCCATTTGATTTAGAATAAATTCAAATAAATTCAAATCATACCTCATTGGTAGCTCATCAATAAGGTACACTTGCAATCATGTTTACTTCATGTCACAACAAGTCAAACTAGCATCTTCGACCAAATAATCAAGTAAATCAGGTTAGCTCAAAACACAACCATCATAAATCAAATTCCTAAATCGCATGTAAGCATCATAAAACAAAATCATAGATCACATGTAATCATCATAGACCAGAACCATAAATCACATGTATAATAAAACTAAAATAAAATACTGATACTTATCCTTCATTGATCCTTACTTCTTCCTTTTTTATTTCTGTACATACATCAGATCAGTTGCCACACCTAACAAACACCCAGTGCCTTTTCCTTTCTACAATCACATACACACACGTAATGTACATCATAACACATACATCCACACATAATGTGTGACACCACACAATACATGTACCTACACCTGATATAAAAACATACACCTACACCCAATGTACAACAAAACACAGTACATATGCATACACCGGATATACATAACGGCATACACGCCTACACCCAGTGTATAGCATAATACATATACATACACAGAGTACAACACAACGAATACACATGTCACTATGCCATAACTACACAATGCACATACATAGTACCGGATGCCAAAAACACATGTACGAATTGCATACAATACCACACGTATGCTAGTACCTCATATACATGTACACAATACCACCTATACACAACACCACATGCACAAAGTGTACATAACATCACATGTACATGACACCACATGCACAACATGTACACAATGCCACATGTACATTGTACCACTTATACAATGTGTGCACAACGCTACACATACACAACACTACATGCACGACATGTACACGACACCACATGTACACAAAACCATATTCATGACATGTACACGTCACCACCTGCACATAACACCACATGTACAACATGTACATGACACCACATGCTCACAGCACCACTTGTACAATCATGCACACAACATCATATGTATATAGCACCACATGTACAACATACACACAATACCATATGTATGTAGCACTATATATACAACATGTACATAACACCCTATGTACATAACACTGTATATCCAACATGTACACAACATCACATATCCATCATGTGCATAATACAATATGTACACGGGACCACATATCCAACATGTACATGGCACCATCTATACCTAGCATTGCATATGCAACATTCACATAACACTATATGTACCACTCTGTACATAACATTGCATAAGCAACATGTACACATAGACACTATATACAAAACATCACATGCACACAACATCACAGATGCAACATGTACAACAATGCACAATAGTAGTACCACACATCCAAAACCACATTGTTTCTACCAAGAAACCTTGCTTCTAGTGTCTTATCCATGCTTGTCCTAGAATGCCATAGACCACACTTCTTTCATTTCGCTAATGTACCCCTCAGTGTATCCTATCCATAATATAGACATAATATAATCACATAATATCAACTCATAAGCACATGATACTGACCTCGTATATTTTTCATGACTACTCTTCCACTTGATTCCTCATAAACTAAGAACCTCTTAATCTCATTCACTTGTGTAAGCAATCATTCCTCCACAAGAATGATTCCTAACAACCTTGTCAGACAACAACATACATACATGCATATACATATAAATATTATCATTAATAATCATGATCCATGATGACCTTCTCAGAAATGACATATGTACATACATACAAGTCTACACATATATACATCAGCATAATCATGGTCACAACATAATTAGTAGATATCATAAGGTCAAAGTTAAGAGAACTCCCTTTATGTGTGCAACACATGCGCAACATTGAGAACAACAATTCCCAACATAGCCAAGGCATACGATGCCTCAAATCCATTCACCTTAACTTTCTAGATTACCTTTCCCATGCCTGTCATGGCATTGTCCATTTACACCAATGGACCCAATCAATCCAACTGTTTGTCATACTCTTTCCTTCAACTGCCCTTATACATGCACTGAGATTCATCTGGGCCTTACATCATTTGTTGGGTTTCATTAAGCTCGTCTCAAGCTCCATTAACTTCCTTCTTTCCCAACTAATCTATTTTTGTATGATTAGTTTTGTTGTGATAATAACAATTACAAATTTATAAACATGTGCTTGCTTCTTGCTTTTTGTGTTGAGGTTTCCTTCGTTTTTTGTGCTTAAAAATAGGTAAATTTCCTTAAGTTTTAATATACATTCATGAGAAAAATAGATTCAGAAAGAAATACGGAACAACAAACATGTATAGTGTAGCAAACCATCAAAGAGACACATTAACACAGTGTTTTGATGAAAGAGTTTACCGCTCTTGGGCTACATCTCCTTGGTCTAGCTTCCATGGCTTGGGCCTCTATATTAGCTCAATGTGGAAAAAATATTATTTACAAAGCTCTATGGATTCTGATACCTACACCAATGTGTTCAAAATTTCAAAATTAGCCAAAAATAACTATTGGATCACTGAAAACTGACTTTGGTTGCTCTGGGTATGACCCCCTTCCCTTGTGGCTTTGGGCTTCCCTGAACTTCCCTGTGGAAAAATCACATGTATAACTCTTCCATTGCTTCTGAAACATGTACCAATGTCTTCATAGGGTCGAAATCATCCAAAATTGACAATTAAGTTTACAAAATTGGTCGAAAATTGAGCAAGATATGCTTCATTTAATTTTTCGTAGGAAACCCCGCTAAATCTGGAGGAGACTCTAGTTAAGTCTGCCAATTTTGGTGGCGGTTCCAGATTTGGTAGCTTAGCCATAAATGTCACCAACTTAAACAACATATTAATTAATTTAAAACGTGATTAATGACGCTCTAAATGCGCTTAACCGTGTAGCACTGGCCATTGGTTATACGGTGAGGTCATATGGTGAGGGAGTTGGCCCGCGGGGATGACTCCCTCTGCTCCACCATCGGCTTACACTGTAGGAATAAGTATAATGTCATGGAAAATATTTTAACAAATGCGTTCTTGGTCTAATGGTAAGTATTGGAGTTTGGGAGGGGGAGGTCACGAGTTCAAACCTTCCCTCCACCCATCCCTTGACATGTTTTTGCCAGAGCATATATAAAATATTTCCCATTCAAATATTTGGACTTACCATAAACATTTAAATTCCCATTAAATATGCGGATTTGTGTTAAATTAACAATGAGTTCAAATATATATATAATAATATATATATATAGATAATTGATATAGAGATAGAGATAGAGATAGATATAGATATAAGATATAAGATTATAATAGAATATAATATTATAATATATATATAAATATAATAATATATAAAATATATATTATATATATATAGAAAAATAGATATCGGATTGGGTTTAAATTAACCAATGAGTTCAAATTTATTATATTATATATATATATAAAATTCAATTTCACCTTCACATAACAATAACGAATCCAGAGGTGACACTTGTCATAGCCCCATTGGGTGAAAAATGAAGAATATTCCCCTTGCTGACTGGATTGCCATGTCATCATTCTATCCTATTCTGCAATTTTTTTAACTGTTTAAGAAAACGAGCAACATGTCTTTTCTCCTTCATCTGAACTCCGTTTTCAGTGAAACTAATTGTGTTGCGATTGTCCTCACAAGACAGATGCAATTGTACAGTTGTCGAGCCAATATGATAAATTTGATTTTTGAGCTAAACACTTGGCACCTGATCACCAACCAAATCCCAAGTCTACTCTCAAAACAATAAAGGAAAGACTGAGAAGAAAATAAGAGAAAACCATGAAGAAAAATAGCAATACAATGTCACAAACAAAGTGGCAAGGCCTTGCACCATCCATAACAAAGATGCAATCAAGCACAACCAAATCACAAATATCAAAAGTACAAAACTAGCAATAGACACCATGACTCCATTCCCATGGTTCCTAGTGCCTATAAGTGAAATCTCAACCCGAGCCTTCCTTAAAATTTCATGGTAATGTCTTTTTCCATGCAATCCCCTACATCATACTGTCATCAACACATAAATGTCAGTGCACAAATAAACATAACAATACACTGGTTACCTTACCTTGTTGTGCCAAGCACGTTGCTTGCAATGGAAAACGTCCACGCCATCCCTTAAGGGACTCCAATTCTCTTGACAGATCCACCTGTAACTAGAGACTAGATAATATACCTTTCAAGTACATGTTCATGAATCTATTACATATCCACATAATGTGAGACCAGATTAAGGTTAAGAAGACTTCCTATAAGTAAGGCACTCATTCATTTGGAATTAGAGTTTCCAAACATAACCAAAGGAATTATTGTCTAATTCTTTTCTTTTACCTTTTTACCTTGTTGTTATCGAGGCTTACTATATACTACCGCATCACCCAAATGTTAGTTATTTAAAAACATCAAGTGTTACCATGTCACACTAATACCAAGCATGTTCCTTGGAACTGTTTACATATGTCAACCACATGTTCCAAATATCAATACAATCATATTTGTCAATTTGAAATCAACCTTTACAAAGACTAACAATCATGTCATAATCTGTTGACACCTAATCCTCATGATTGGGTGAATTTATGTAAATAATTAAATTAGGAATGTGAACAGCCATCAGGAGATGAACTGAATAGTCACACCCTATTGTATATAACAATGACATACCTGATGGAATAATATGAATCAGTTTTTCTGCCTAATGGAGTTACTGCCTAGCCTGACATGGTATCAAAGCGAGCTCCTTTTTTTAGCCTTTATGTCTTTGTAACTCCTGGTCTGCTCCAATGCTCCCCATATAATTCAGCAACTGATTACCTGGGTTCTGTCTTCCATCCCTGTGCTCTCTGTAACTGCGCTCTCTGTCTGACATTCATCTGACATGGTATCATATGTCTGAACGATGGAAGTTTCATAGGTTTGAATGCTGGACGTTTCTGGTTAAAATAGCTGCCGGGAAACGAGCCCCAGTCTCCATACCTCAACGTTGTCCACAAAGGTTTACATTCTTGTATGCCCAATCAACAAAATCTGCTATAATGGAAAACTTTATCTATCCTTTTGTAGCACTAGTAGACATTTTATCAAAGGCATAGACAACAAAACGTTTAAAATCCTCCATATTCGACTGGGCAGCAATGTGCCTTGCCAAAAGAAAAACCATTAATGACCTTCCCACTTTGTCACATCCTTGCATGTAGACAAATTTATGCTTGAGCTCATTGCCAACCATTGTTTCTGAGATGTATCCAAGGGGTACATAAGTCCGTCTCCATTTTCTATACTTTGCAAACATCTCGCAAGCCTTTTCCACATTTGATTCCCGAGCATACAAGAAACGTAGAAGAGTAGCATCATCTATAACCTTGAAGGCGGGATCTTCCTTCTCAATTCTTTCTATCATAAGCCACAGCTTGTCTCTGACCCCATCGGAAACTGAATAGTCGAGGTTTGAATCTCCATTGCTCTACTTCTCGACTAAATTGTACGTGGTTTGGCCACTGATCAGTTGATCCATTTTGCTCGCCTGAGAATCCCTGGTGCCTCCACCAGCGTTCATGGATTCTCCTTGGAACTTGCCAGCCCAAATGAATATTGCCCAGTTCACTTCGATGGCTTCATAGTTCACGCTACTGGCCTAGCGCATTGTAAAATTTAACTCCATGCTATGACAGCCAGCGTTGATTTCTAGAGCATTTATTTTTGTGTGTTGAAGGGGTCGTATTTCTATTGCATTGGGGCATTGTATTGCTACCTGTTGTAATATTTGAACACTGCCTATTATAATATTTGAATGCTGACTGTTCTAATATTTGAACGCTGGTCATACATTTGAACGATGACAACATTCGTAGCAGAATATTTGGTGAAGGCAGAACGTCCATGATGCGTTGAGCCTTTTTTAAAAAGAGGCTGTATACTGCGCATGCATTGAATGTTTTTATTGGTAGCTGTGTACATTTGTGAAAGTCATTTTCTTTCCGTGTATTGAAGTTGTGATGACAGTGATTCAATGGGTACATGAAAACCTTATGTTATAAGTTTTAGTGGATGATAATACCCTTTGAGAACTTTTGAGTACATTTTTACTGTATATTGGCAGAAGTATTTTTTTTATCAGCAAAAGTTTTTTTTACAGAATGCATTCAATCATATCCATGGTAGGAATAGTTCTCACTGGCAAGGAGAACTACCCTGAATGGTCCCGGATGATAAAACACACCCTCATCTTCAATGAGTTGTGGAAAGGAGTGTGTGTCGGAGAAGGAGAAAATGACCCAGTACAACCTACCTCAGACAAAGAACTCGTCATTTGGGAAAACAAGAATAGCAAAGCTTATGCA